>CDFI01101170.1:0-16688 GCA_000826405.1 Acanthamoeba divionensis | reverse complement strand
TATCTCAGACACGAAACAAGAGTCCACTAACTTATTATCACAAAAAGAAAGAAAGGTCATCATATGATGAAAGAATCATTCTATTAATTAATAAAAAAAGGTTATATGACACGATATAATTATTAATGGTGTGACGAAGCAAAATGGATGGAAGGGAGGATGATGAAATAGCAGTCAGAGAGATAAAAGGTTTGGGGGAGGGGGGAGGCTGTCTTATCATTTGCCTGTTGTGTTTATGTTCACACAGCAGTTTGTTTGCAACTTTCAGATAAGAAAGAAAGCAACTGTGGAGAGTTGATGTAGTTGGGTTGTCGTTGTTGTCGTTGTTGAAATGAATGTCTCTTTCGGATTATGTGCGAGAAGGGCCAATGTTGTTGGCCAGCCAGTCGAAGCCCTCATAAAGGCCCTCCCCACTAGTGGCTGATGAAGACTGCACATTCCAAAGACGCCCCCTCAGATTGTGAAGACCCAATTTCTCAGTAATCTGTGTGTGCACAAGAATCCTCCCCCTAATTAGCATCAAAAGGAGCAAAGGAAATCCCTTTTGGGAAGACATTTGGGGGATCTTCACCTGTGCTACAGAAAGAGCTTGTGGCAAATCTTGTTTGTTGGCAAAGATAAGCAAAGAAGCATCCTTGAGAAGGGGCTCCTGCATAAGAGTTTCAAGCTCCAAGCGGGCTTGCTCCATACGTGCTTGATCGTTGCTGTCCAACACAAAAATAATGCCTCTGGCATTCTCATAATAGAACCTCCACAACTTACGAATCTGAGATGTGGCGGGGGGGTTGTTAAATAAGCAGAGGCAATTATTTGAGATGTTCAGTTGCCCTCCCCCAAATGGACTGCAGCCCAAATTTTCAAATACCTTATCCTGACCACCGACATCCCAAACTGAGAACTTGAGATTTTTGTATTCTACTGTTTCCACGTTAAACCCTAAAGACATGAAGAAGCATAAGAATGTTTACCTGGAAGAATCAAACGGGGAGTGGAGAGTTATTACCGATGGTGGGTGTTGTTTGAACAACTTCTCCAAGCTTCATTTTGTACAGGATAGTTGTCTTACCAGCTGCATCAAGGCCCACCTGTTTGTTTAAAAGCTATCATTATTATTTTTTCTTGATATTTTGTAAAATACAGAATACGCACCATCAAAACTCTGACTTCTTCTCCATACCACCACCAGCTCGCAAGCATGCGTGTCAAAGAAAGTCCCATTTTCTTCTTGTATTCCTACTATTGTGATATGACAGCAAATTAATTGAAAGGGAAGGGGGGTGGACTTAAACGAGACAACAACAATTTGAATTAGAATGTGGAAAGGAAAAATTACTTGTCTTGCTCTAAAGAGGAGATTAAACAAGTCTTTCTTTCTTGTTTACAGTTTAGGAAGCAGGCTGGATACCGAGCAGTAGGCAGGTCTGTAGGTAGTCCCAAAAATGAATTCGTCGAAAGGTGTTGGTGTGTGTGTCTACGTCGGGGGGGCAGACGTAAGGGAGAACTGTGCCCTGCAGTTGTTGCCCCCCCCCCGATCCATTTCAGTTCTCCGTCGACTGACACTTGACTCCGCGACCATTCTTCCGCCTTTCCTCTTCTGTTGGGCACTTTGCGTCATTGTCTAAAGTTAAGCTCTTTTTAAGGAGCTCTTCGAATAATCACTGTTTTTTTTTTAAAAACAACAACAACAACAATTATGCGTTCTGCACCGTGGTGTGTGTGTGTGTGTCTCATTCTCATTATTTTAAACAAAGAAATATAAATACAAGATATCTTCTTTTGAAACCTGCAATTGTTTTAGTGTCTCCACAAGTGGTCTTGGACATGACAGACAGCCTTTTATAGACTATTGCGACCCAAAAAGTGGCTCTCTGTTGTGGCTGCCTGCTTCCTGTGGGTCCATCGTAAGCCTGACATGACACACACACACACAACGTAGATAAGATTGTTAGCGAGACTTAGTGCTAAGTAAAGGATCTGAGGACGGCAACAAGGATTCTCTCTGCTCAATCTGACACACACACACACACTAATGCTCTCTGCTTTCACACACGATCTAATGGTGAAGCAATGATGACCTGGTGGCGCCTGTTTGTGGTTGCTTGTGGCCTTTCGAAGGCGAAATATGACTTGCTCAAACGTTGGCCTGGGCACGGAGATACAGTTAGCTGACATGTCACCTAACACAACAATGGAGAACAATACCTGTGGTGGGGGTCATGATGCCAACAATCTTGAATCAGTTTAGCATAGTCAGTCGGACAGCCTTCAGGGATGGTTGGCCTGTTTGGACAGAAGAGAAACAAATGAACATTGGCGATGACCAACTCATTAGAACATGTGCAATGACTCTCTTTACCTTTCTGCATTAATAACAGCAGAATTGATGGCAAGAGAACTTCTAAAGTCTTTGAAAGCGCTCTGTCCTGTCAAAAGCTCCTGTAGATTGTGAGTAAAATGTATCAACGTGTGTCATCAACCAAACGCAATATCATGTGAAGGCCTTATACAAACCCACAGAATGATACCCATTGCATAGACGTCAGATTTAAATGTGGGCTGGTCTCCATTTATCACTTCTGGCGCTATGTATCCAGCTGTGCCAGTAAGTATATTCCACTCTCTTGATCCCATTTTTTGGCTGAAGGAGCAAGAAGTAAGAACAACCCATGAGTGAATGAAGCAAATTACTATGTGCAGCGTATGATTAGCTACCTGAGACCAAAATCAGCAACTTTGACAGTCCAATTTGCATCCACCTGAGACAAATGAACAAGGTAATTAGATATTGAAATAGGCCTTAGTTGCCTCAGTGGTTCATAATCACCAGCAGATTTGAGCTCTGGTTGTTATTTAGAAGACCCAGCACCGAAGGGGAGAGATTGATTAGCAATTAGTGTTGCATGCTGGTTTGGGTGGAGCAGGGAGGTACCTTCAGGTCTCGATGAATAATTCCCATCTGATGGAGATAGTTTATGCCTAGTAGAGGAGAAGTACAAATTGTGTTAATGCAATATCAAAAAGTTATTCTGTGAAGGAAGTGTTCAACCAAGACAAGCGTCAGTGGCCATTTGAATTGCAGAATGCCATTCAATGTTTGTTGAGCAAATGACATCATGCAGACTGCCATGCGATAATAACTCAGTCACAATGCAGAGATGGTCTTTTTCCATTACAGCTCCCATGAATAACACTTGATTTAAGCAAAATTAGACAATGAATTAATACCAATATTTAACAAAGTTTTGTTTTATACCTATATTGGGATGCCTCAAAGAGCTTCAAGGAAAGGTAGTGTTGAATGAAAAGGTGTAGTAAGTAAAAGAATTTCTTTATGTTGATTGCGAAATGAATCAAGAAGAGCAGAGATTGAATGAAGCCACAGTACGATAAAATTTCGACTTCTCTTTGAAACTCGTGAAGAACGTCTTCATTGATGAGATCGTGCTTGAGCTGTTTGGCAGCTATTCTCTTGCCCCACAACTTTGCTCGCCACACTGTGCCATATGTACCTATGTATACACAGTATCCACGAATTAACACAACATATGGACAGTTGCCAACAGCAGTTGATGAAAAGAAAGTTCACTGTACCATCTCCAATCTTGAATTCATATTCTATGTCTTTATGATGAATGAGCCAGTTCTTATACGAGTTGCCAAACCGCTCAGCCATTTGAAGCTGTAAATGGAATGCTCCCAGGTCCTCATGCTTAGTGGGATAGTGTCCACAGTTGAGGCACGGGCCTCCTTCACGGCCCTGATCTTGTTCATACTTCAAGCAACCGCAGCCTTTCAAACAGCTGCCTCTGTTCACTCCAAAAACAACTACCACTTTTTGTTAGTGGATTTATACGGCCGTTGAAAGAGAGTAGAACAGAGAGATACCAATATTTCCAGAAGCAGTAAGCTGATTTTCCTTCTTTTGCTCTTCTGGGGATGTACCATAATACAATTAGTCAATGCCAGGCAATATCAGATAGCAAAGGAGAAGGCACTTGCCTATCACAGCTAGTCTGACTGGTGGTACTGTTGGGTTCTTGAATAATGTTACAGAATACAATCAGTCAATTTCTGTGCAATATAAAGGTCAAGATGCCAAAAACCTGATAGTCGGGGTCTGTTTCCCAGTCTTCATCGTCTTCAGAGAGGCAGCTATTTTCGTCACTGTCAGGAAGCGAGTCGCTCGAAGGTGCGGGAAGGGACGGGCGGTATGCTCCCCCTCGCAACCATACGAACGATACCTGTAGCAATTGAAAACGGTTTGCAAGGAATTCATGAATCAAAATCAAGCATCGAAGCCGCTCGAACACATCATGAAGAAGAGAGTCCACAGAATGCAAACAACAGGGCAATATAAACCATACCTTCTTCTCAATTTTTCTACTCTGCCTGGCGTCTGGTTTCTTTTCATCACTTTCATTTTTGGGCTTCTTCTCCTCTAAGCTATTTGTCTTGTCATTCCTCAATATTTTCAGGCCATTGTTATCCTTTCCTTTTTGATAGTTTGTCGCAGTGAGGGAACTAGGTCGTGTTTTCTTTACTCCTTCAGACTCTAAGGTCTCCTTGAGAGTTAGCAAAGTAGTATACACGTTTGTCATCTTCTTATTTACAAGATCAAGTGGTTCGAACAGCATTTCTCTCTTTTTTGGTGGCAAGATACGCTCGCATTCCTGTTTTATAAATGGGATCATTTTTTTTGCATTTGTCATTTTCTCTGCTCTCTGCTATCTCCCTCCCTCAAAGGCCCATAACGCTGCCGAGAATAGGAATCCTGATGGACTTCCTCATAACCTACAGTCACAAAAGCGCCAAGGCTATTGGAAAGCTTGTGACAACCTTATCATTCCTCTCTCTTGTGCACGTGTTACCTTTAAAAAGAGGTAAATATTTTCCATCATCTTGAAGGGTACTCGGCATAGGGGTGACTGTTTTCGCGTGAACACTTTGATTGATCCAGGTTTTATCACATTCATCAGCTCACTGCAGCAAGCATAAAAAGCTCATCAATTTAAGTATTTCACTGGGAAAGCATTGAGAGAATCTATTGCAAGCCATAAGCCTTGGCATGAGAACCGTAGAGAGAGAGAGAGAGAGAGAGAGAGAGAGAGAGAAGAGGAAGCAGTTTGCATACCATAACACTGTGCCATCACGCAGAAGGTCGCCCAAATCTAACTCCTCCCCTTGTGCTGAGCGCTCCTTCTTGTACTGCTCTATTGTGGCCGGCAGATGCCTTTCCAGCCACTCCAAGATCTGGTGCTGAGCGAGCAGCACGTCCCTCGTGGCCTTCTGTTTCCTGGCAATTGTAATGCCAGACCCATGCGTTCTGCCTATGGCACTCCTGGCCACAGGGTGTCTCTGCAACTTTTGTATATTTATAGATTGATATTGTTTTGTGTAATTTATTTTTGAGCTGTTTGAATCATTCGAAAGGGCAATCTTGATATTACCTCATCCTGTTTTTTCGCAGGGGGACAAGTCAATCTGGGACAGCCCTCCATTTTGGCATCAGTTGTTCATGGAGACGAAGAGGGGAAAAACAAGAAAGAACAGGTCCTCCTTCTAGATCCTTCTAGATCATTCTAGATCCAACAACAAAAAGAGTTTCTTATCATTGATTGATTGTAACCAATCGTAAATCAATGCATTTCATTTGGGAGAAATCATTTAATAAATCCCAATTTTTTCCAAGAACGATGAGTAATATTTTTTTATTTTTCGCAGCTCGACACAATGGCAACTTTGCTGCAAAGCTCTCTCTTATCTGTTTGCAAAGGACAAGGCCGGATTAGCTGCTTCCACTACTCCAAACGGTTCCATACTCTTGCAATCGATTTTTTCTTCTTTAATGGACCCCATGCACCTGGACGATTCTGACATCTCTCTTTGCATCTCAGTAATAATCCATCCTTCGCTTGTGTACAAATTTTTGGCCACGCTCTTTGCTGTGATGCTTTTCCGTGCCACTCACTCTTTTTTTTTAATGAACCTCTCTTTCTTGTTGTAGAATTTACCCAAGATGATCTCTGGTGTGATGTCTGATGAGCCCGCACTCCAACTTGAATGCACAACTCAGTTAAGGAAGCTTTATGGTGAGCACAATCTACTCATTGTAGATGACATAATTGCTACTGGTGCAGTTGTTCCACGCTTCATTCAGTTTCTCTCTTTCAATCATGATCCTCAGCT
Source organism: Acanthamoeba divionensis (assembly GCA_000826405.1). Taxonomy (NCBI): domain Eukaryota; phylum Discosea; order Longamoebia; family Acanthamoebidae; genus Acanthamoeba; species Acanthamoeba divionensis. Next base: position 10,502 of record CDFI01101170.1, on the reverse strand, counting down.
GCAGTTAGAAGCTGCCAGGGCCCTTACAAATATTGCTTCTTGTTCAATGAAGCACGCTACAATACTAATCGGAACTGGAGCTGTGTCTATCTTTATTCAGCTTCTTGATTCTCCAAATGCTGATCTGAAGGAGCAGGTAACCATTCTTAGTTACATGAATCTTTTGATGTAAATGTCCACAAATCATTCTCTTCTCTTCTCTTCTCTTCTTCAGGCTGTCATGACTGTGGGCAAAATTGCCAACGACTCTCCTCAATGCAGAGACCTCATATTGCAGCACGGAGCCATGAGACCACTTCTTCAAATCTTGATGGATTCCTCCCACAAGCTTTCTATGTTGCGACATGCCACATGGACCCTGTCCAAGTTCTGCCACGGCAAGCTTCGGCCTCCCTTCGAGCTTGTCAGCCCTGCACTTCCCACTCTTGCCAGTCTTGTCCACTCTACCGATGAGGCTGTCTTGACTGATGCCTGCTTGGCTCTGTCCTGTCTATCTGAAGGAGACGATTGTCAATACTACGACAAGATTCAGGCGGTAATTGGTGCTGGCGTTTGCAGGCGCTTGGTCGAATTGTTAATGTAAGTATATGAATCTGTTTCAGAAATTCTTAGTCCAATCTAATATATATATATATATAAAGATGATTTTCTCATTTGTATTTTCAGGCACCCTTCTGACTCTGTCAAGGCCGCAGCGCTTAGCACTGTGGGTAACATTATTTCTGGCACTGACTCGCAGACGAAGGTTGTGCTAAATGAAAAATCTGCTCTCCCCAACCTTTTGTCTCTCCTGGACAGCCCCAAGAAGGAAATCAGGAAAGAGGCTTGCTGGGTCATTTCGAACATCACTGCCGGCGCAGTGTCTTTCATTCAGGCGGTCATTAATGCCAACATCATCCCTCGGTTGATCAACCTTCTCGGTGCCCCTGAGTCTGATATAAGGCAGCGAGCAGCATGGGCAATTGTAAACTCCATAAATGAGGGAAATCAGAAGCAAATTGACTATTTAGTGGCGCAGAGCTGCATCAAGCCGCTTTGTGATTTGCTGACGACCAGAAATGATAGCAATGATGATGGCGAAGAGGAGGAAGGCCAGATCATTATGGTGGTCTTGGATGGACTTGAACATCTCCTTGGGAAGAGCTACGGGGTCAACAATCCGTACCCAAACTTGATCGACTCGGCCGGAGGATTAGACAAGATCAACGCGCTGGCCAGGCATCACCAAGACCAGGACATCTGCAAGAGGGCTGCCATGATCCTAGCGACCTACTTTGGCCGCGAAGAAGAAGCAATAAGCTAAGTGGCACACTCATCAAGGCAATATAATATCTTTTATCTCTTTGGCAGACATGTCCACCTTGCCTGCACTGTTGCCATCACCACTGTCAACACCAGGCAGTAACATCTTTTGGAGAGGCACTCGAGCTCCTTCTGAAGGAGTGGACTGGAGCTCGTCACGCTGGAGGAGATTTATGGATATACAGATGGACACTGGGAAATATATATGGAGATGGGGTGGTTCTATCAATGCAGTGCCATACTTGATCACGACAAATGGGGGCCTTGTCTTTTGCCAATGATGCTCCAATCATGATCATCGGGGAATGTTGATTGCGTCCCCTGCCCTTGCTGCAGAACTACAATGGCCATGCAACAATTGTTATGGTGTGTCTGTGTCTCTTTCAAAAGCGCACATTATATCTACTCATACTTGAGAAGTAGAAGTAGAAGCAGTGAGGAGCCAACTACGTGTGGTAGTAGTTGGACATTCATCTTCATCAGCCTGATGGTCATCATCATGTCATTCAAGCATGTGGGGACAAAAAAAAAACACAAAATAGAACTCAGAGTGGGGGTCTTATCAAGTGCAAAGTTACTCTCTGACATATCACGAGCAGAGAGCAGAAACAAGAACTCCTCGTTATTCAAGACTCTTTTTTTGGTCCTTATGTAAACAGCTGTTGTACAACATCACAGCACAGGTTGTTCATTGAATGTTCTATTATTATTATTATTATTAATTATTACCACATGACTTCCTCAAAGGACGTTTAGTTCGACTTATCTGTCTTAAACAATTGTGGACTGCCTCTCAACATGACTTCCTTGTTTAAAATCTTCTCAAGTTGAACTTGAGTTCTTGACATTGTGCTAAGGACTTGATTTCATCATTAAAACAGCCAAGGTAAATCACAGTGCTTGTGTGTACTGCTTACATCTTGTCTGGTGACTACCCACCCAACCACCAGCAACACATTTAAAAGCACAAATGCAATTTAAGAGTAATATAATAATTTATTGGTGTGGTGCTGAGTGGAGTGGAGATGCCAGAGTGTTGCAGTGGTAGTCAGCATCACAATCACTTCATCACCCAGGCTCACAGGAGGAGGTGGTTCTCTTTTTGTATGTGTGTATGTGTGTGAGTGTGTATGTGTATGTTTTAATTACACAGAGGGAGAAGAGGGAAAGAAAAAGAAAAAAGAAACAAATAACACAAACAAAGGAAAGAAGAAGAAGAAGGAGAAGAGAGAGAGAAGGGGGAAGGGGTTTTCCATTCAAAATGATTCATTTTAGCTATTCTTTGTGGCTTTCTTCTTGGCCTTGCCAGAGGGCTTCTCTGAACTGTCCTGCCATACATTTTTCTTCCAAGCGGCGCGAACAGAGCTCTGCTTTTGAGCATCAGTGGGGCTGCACCATGTCATGCTCACCAGATTCTTCCTGCCCACATCAGCAACATCTTTCACTGCCAGCTCATCCGCCGTTAACTGAAGCAAGAAGAAGAAGAAGAAGAAGTTTATATATATGTTCAGCAAAGGGTTGTGACAAGAACGAACGCGTTGCAACCTTTTGTTTCACTTCTTCTTTGTTGTGTGTCGCCGTCTTCGTGTCAGCAAGATCTTCCTGATGCTCATCTTTCTCTTCTTTCTCCTCCTCCAATTCTGTTACTTTATTACTGCCTTCATCATCCTTAAAATTGTTGACATTGTAATAATAATAAATATTCGATTCATGCGATGGGACAACATGAAATGCATTTAACTCTTACCTTACTGGTTTTGCTCATCTTCCTCCCTTTGACGGTGTCATAGCCCCAATTGCTATCTTCATCACTTTCATCATCGCTCTCGGTTCCGCTGTCTGTTTCACTCTCCTCCACTTTCCTTAGAGCAGTCTTACTTGGTGCCGCCGTTGCCTTCATTATGTTGTTAGCATTAAGTGATGCAAAGAATCTAATTTCACATTTTGAATTATATACATGTATACCTTATTCGTGTTTTCCTGTTTATCCGCGATCTTCAATTGTTTCATTTTAGTAATATGCTCTTCTGTTTCGAGCTTATCCTCGTCGTCTTCGTCAGCTTCATCGTCACTCTCTTCCTCTGCGCTACTTTTATCTCCGCTGCGGTATAAATGCCCACGCTTCCATGTGTCACCGATATCTTCATCTTCATCCTCCTCCTCACTCTGCAAGAATCATGATTGCGATAAAAGAAGAGATGCATTAGTTGGTTGCTCTCCTCCTCTGTTGTTCCATTGTAGTTAAAACTGCATTTAAACATACGCTATCCTCATCATCGCTAGCAAATCGGTATCCTCTTTTCTCTACGACTGCATTGCAGCGATCAATCAAATCTATCAGTACAGCCTTGCCTCTACAATTATTCACAAAAGGATGCTAGAATAGTTGAAATTGTTAGGCTATCTTATGGGAGACAGGAGAAGCAACATATGGAACCATGACGCTCATACCTTTAATAATTCCTTTACTGAAGCTCTGCGTTTAGGCGCTTTCACAAGACATCTCTTTACAAAATCTTGGAATTCAGGCGACCTATTTTATCCAGCGGGACCTCAATTAGCTCCAGAAATTCAACAGCCAGGATAGGCACGGACATCATCATCGAAAACAGTTACAATAGAAAAAGAGAGGGATATGTGCCATTGATTTGTATCCTTTAGTTTCGGGGCAGGATTTTTTGGTATTTGAAAGAGAGCTCTCATCGGATGTATATCCGAATAGGGAGGCAGCAATTCTGCCATTTCTATTGCAGTAATACCCAGTGACCAAACATCACACTTGTAGTCATACGACTGGCCCTCTATCACCTCTGGCGCCTAAATGCACACTCGGTGAGAAAAAGAAGTTGTTTTATAGTTTGTGAAAATGGCTATTACCATTCCTCTAGGTTCCAGAAAAGGGGTAGTAGAAAAGAAAGAGAAACAGAAAAGGGAATGCGTGTTACAATACCATCCAATAGGGTGTTCCAATGAAAGAATTCTTCTTCGATAACGTATTGGTGAGCTGCGCTGATACTCCAAAATCCGCTGTTGATTTCGAATATCAAAGTAAGTATGGCAACCAAACACACAAGGAAGAACAGCTCGTACCTAATTTTACATCTCCTGACTTGGTGAGCAGAATGTTGCCTGCCTTTATGTCTCTGTGAATCTTCTTGCGCGCGTGCAAATAGTCAAGACCCTAACATTCACGTAAAGCGCTCAATTCCAAGCAAGAAATGATTGCACAAACCATGGTTGAGGTTTGCTGAAAGTTTATTGATGTGGTGTATGTTTAGAGAGAGCAGAGATGATACTTACTCTAAGAGATTCTCGACAGATGAGAGCTATTTGTTCTTCGGTGAGAGGCTCATCCAGAATGTCTTCGCAATCACTAACCGATCCGCCCCCACAATATTCCATTGCAATCTTCAATGCAACACAATTTACGGTCAAAAGAAGCCGGGAGGTTTATGCTGGGGGGGGGGAATAAACGCCATACCCAAAGCTCTTTGCTTCCTTTCAGCCAGCTGCCGATGTAGGCAACAATGTTATCATGGAAGCAGTCCTTGAGAATGTCTATTTCAATGAGCACGTCTTCCAACCCATCTTCGTTTGCATCCAAGCCAATGATTTTAATTGCAGCAACTTTGCTAGTCTGCTTATGCACACCTTTCCACACAGAACCCACCCCGCCCTCTCCAAGTCGCTCCACGAGATCCCATACCTTGGAGGGGTCTTGCGTAGAGACCTCCACGGACTGCAATTTTTGCATTGTGTTGGGGCCGTTTCGCACCAATTTAATTAATGTCTTCGAGGTTCTTCTTTGAAGGCCAAGTGGGGTCAAATTAAATCGTGATCAAAAGGGGGCAAGGGGTGCAAACGTGTTTGTTTTGAATTGCGACACAGGCGGACAGTCTTGCGTCGTCGTTCGTTATTAACGAATGTGAGGGGGAGGGGACTGTCTCCTCGCCCCCCCCCAACCTTAATGAAATATGCGAAGAATGTGGAATCAAAACCGGGAAATTGTTCATTTCCCTTTTTTAGTATTATTAACTTAAAAAAATAAATTCGATTTGGATTAATGTCAAGATGTGGCGCCACATGTCTTGACATATCGAAGATTTAAAAAAACAAAATGGTTGTGAGTTCTTGAATCGAGTGTTGCTTGGACTGAATTATTTTTAAAAATAAATGCAAAAAACAAAACAAAACAAAAACAAAACAAACAAAATCATATTTTGAGTTTAACAGTTGTGTAACCACATTGCGTGCTACTCTGTTTTACACTCCTCAATCATGAGGGAGAACAACAACATATCACTTCCAGCATTGTGGGTGGTAGTCTTGAAGAGATATTCTTACATATTGACTCTCAATGGGCTTTTTGCAGGCTCCACAGATCTTTGCCTGACTGGCAGGTGATCCTGATGGTGAAGGCGAAGGCGTGGAAGGCGCAGTGCTACCCTTTGCACATGTAGCACACACTGCCTTTCCTTCGACTTCCAAGAATCTGGAAAAGGAGAACAGCTTGTTTCCACATTTACTACCTATTGGAATGAAGTAATGGAAATAGAAGCTCAATCCACATCTATATGTAAATTGCTTTCTGTTCTCAGAGGAGGATGCTTACATTTCCAGCAGTCTTTATGCCACAGGTGGCCAATTGCATTAACACCTGAGGCTAATCCTTCAAACCCCTTGCCACATGCTGGACAGCTCTGGCCAGAAGCTGAGATTGGGGCTCTTTGGGGAGCGGGTTGGTTTGCAGGCTGTGACTGAGCCTGAGGGGAAGGAGTAGAGGGTTTCACTGGGGCACTAACTGGAGGCTTATATGGAGATGCTGGCTGTGTAGGCGTTGATGAAGGAGAAGGGGAAGGAGATGGAAGAGAAGGTGATGAAACTGAGGGTGACGACTTTCCCTGAGGGGGTTGATGAGTGTTGCTTGGTGAGGCAGAAGATGTGGTAGTCCCTGGCTGAGGCTTTGCTCCACACTTGACACAAAACTTATAAATGCCTGTAGGGACACCTGTTCCACACTTCCAACAGGAAGACATCTTCTTTGAACACAAGGAGGACGTTGAACAGAAGGAAGGAAGACAACAACAAAGAGCCTGGCAGGTGTGTGCAAAAAAGGGGTCCACAACTTTCTTTCGAAAAGACGCCTTCTAGTCTAGGCCAATAGCAATCGAAGAAGGATTAGTTGTCGACAGCCTTTCACTTGATTGATTTTATTGCTCCCCCCCCAGATCGGAACAACTTTACAGGCTTGTTGTTAAACTCTGAGAGAGAATTATGGAAAAAAAATACAAAACTTGTTACTTTTCTGTGTGATATTGTTTGTTGATGTAATTATATTGGGCTACATTTTTTTACTGATAGATATATCTGATATCCCCTGCCAATTACAATAATTCCTCCATAAACATGTGTCCAATATTCGGTTTTTTTTGTAGACAACCCAGAGTTCCTCATACTATCCTAGATAGAGCCAATAAGTGTGCCCCTACTGTTTTCTTCTTTTGTTTGTGAACCACAAGTCACTTACAATATTAGGTTAATAGCCATGAGCTGCCATACATTGCGTAATGTCAATAGCCTCACCCTTTTGGCAGTAGCCTTTGCTCTTCACATGCATTGGGTCGGGCAATCTGCAGCGGATCTTGGCCAAGGTAAGGACCTGTCCTGTTCTTCAATTTATCCGTCCAGAAAGGATATTTAGATATCTTCATATCCCATTCTCTCTCAGAGACCCAAGGTGGGATTGGTAACAGCACTGCTATAGTGGCCGCCTCTTCTCAAGGCCTCAGACAGGAGGGCCATTCAGCGCCATTGGTGTGTGAGTTCCCAGACAGGCTTGTCAATTTGTCTGTCGGGCGGATCCTTTACTTGTGTTGTGACGCGATGTACACTGCTAATGGCCTCCAGTGTAGATGGCGTCATTCAGTCTCCCACAGCTGATAAGTATTCAGCTATGGCTGGTATTAGCCAGGGTTCTGGTGTGTGCCCTCCCACCTCTTACCAGAACATGGGCCGCGTGTTCTATGATGGCTCTACTCAACTCCACTACCAGGCCTCCTTTCCATGGGCCAATTCCTCGTGGCCTCTCTACACTACATTCCGTGCCATCACCTGCATCTCTGCAAGAGCCTCTCAAGGCTCAGGACAATGCCACTTCAAAGTGGCCGCCCAATTTCTGCAAACTTGATGTGTTGCACATTTAGGAAATACTTTGCTTTTTTTTCAGACCCCAACAAAACTCAACAAGTCAGTTACACACTATAGCACAGATAAACAGGCTCACACAAGACAAAGTCAGAGAAAGATCACAAAGTGAAAGCAAGACCCAAATGATCTCATCGAAGGAATCTCTATAGGCAAAGGGTTGCAACTGTTTTAGGAATGGTTTCACAACAGACAACAATTAAAATACAGCATGATTGTAGTATTCAGAGTTAAAAAAACAAACTTTGTTGCCCATAAAAATCCAGACACGAGCTGTGGCGGTTACTTTGGTTTTGGCGCCAAATTGTAGCGCCCCACTTTGGCGCCTCTCAGGAGTGGTACACAGCCCGCCCCCCCTGCTGCGCTTTGGCATCTTCACTTAGACCGATTGAGATCCCAATTCCAAAAAGGGTCCTTGTGTTTGGAACGCAAGGCCTTTTTATAACTTCGCGTTGGTGTGATCAAGAAAAACAAGGGAGCGCCGATCGGGTACGTATGTGTGTAGTTGTTAAATACTTCAACCTACCGAGAGGAAAACATGTCATCGTCTACCGTCAGACCTCACCGTGAGAAATTACTCGAGCTTGCCGACAAGCTTGAAGATTTGTACAATGAGAGGGTAACACATTTAGAGGATAACTTTGATGAAATGAAGAAATGGCTCAAAACTGTTGAGGAAGAACTACCTAACACTTTTCAAAGGTTGGTATCACTCAATTTCAGTGCTGCGCAACTATATGTGTGAGCAAAAAGGCCTTCAAATTTCCACAATTCTTTAATTATCTTGCATTTTTGCAGCCAAACCATTCATGTCTTGACGGGGCCAAGACCAGAGAAGAAGCCAAAGACGGTGAACAGGGCTACAACTACTGCTGCCACGCTCAGGCTTCCTCATCACTTCTCCCTTTTCAACCGTCAGGGACCCATCAACGCTCGTACTTTTGTTCGCCAGCCCCTGTCGTGCATCAATTTCAACGCACCACAACAAGAGGGCCCTCAAAAGGCCGCAAAGGTTCCTTCCCTCTTTCCGTCTTCATCTTCAGCCATTGCTTCTTTGGCAACAAGCAATCGCCAGCAAGAACCCGCCAGAGCTACGAAGCCAACGCCACTCAGAGCTGGGTTTGGAATGAAGAGGAATGATCTGCTGTCAATGACACCAAAGACTCCTGGCCGCTTGCTAGCAAAGGTCAAAAATGGTCTTGCTGCTGCCACTCCACGCGTGCTCAACTTTGATGCCCCTAAGCCTATGAACAATGAAGGAGAAATCCAGCAAGCTCCATCATCGAGCCGGTCCAACAAAAGACCTGCCAAGGGAGAATCCAAGACCCAAGAAAAGAACACCAAGAAGCCTCGCGTTGATACCGTTGCAACGGTTGATGAAGAGGCACAAGATATAGATGCAGCCAAGAACAAGAAAGATAAGCCAGAAAAGAAAGAAGTAGTAGAGAAGGGAGAAAAAGAGGAATGGAAAGAAGTTTACAGAAGGCCGGAATTGACTAAAAAAGCTCGTAGAAAAGTCAGGCCCAGAGATAGGCCCATCTCGGCAAGGAGAAAGACTCGCCGCCCTATTGTTCCTTTATTGAGCTCCAACGAAGAGGAACTTCAAGACACAAACAAATCAAGGGAGCATAATTCTGAGAAGCCTGCTCCGAGAAGGCTGGCGAAACGGAAGAATAGCAGTAAAGCGCACAGCAGAGAAAGTTCTATTTCAGGTAGGCTCTTCCCGCAGGGATTGAATATATGTTGACGCAGAGTTTGTGTCTAACCAGAGTTTGTTGCACAACAGGCGCTAGGATTGGGCCAGAGGTATCTTTGGCAAAGGAATCGGCATTGATTGATGAAGTGAAAGAAACAAAGAGTGATGGTGTGCCGGAAGCTGAAATCGAGGACAACAAAGAAGTAAGAAATGTGGCGGCAGATGAAACAGAAGACTATTTGATGGATGTTGAAGTCGTCGCAAAAGAGGAGCAGAAACCAACTGAAGAGGACATGGAGATAGACGAAATGGGTGATAATTCGCGCACGAATAAAGAGGTAGAAATCGAAGAAGAGGAAAGTGATAGTGACATTATAGTGGAAGCGGAGAGTGAGGAAGAGAAGGGAACGGAAGGAGCTAATGAGGAAGAGAGCGAGGAGTCTGAAGAGGAGATGGAAGAGGAAGTTGAAAGCGAAGTTGTCAAGGAAGAAGAGCATGACTCGAGAACAGATACAATCGAAAGGCGGGTGGAGAAGGCAGAGCAGAAAGAGATTTTGTCAACCACAAAGGACAATGATAGATCGTTCTTGCAGTTTACTGAAGAACTGAGCACAAAAGAAATAGAGGTATTTTCGATTTTAAGTGGCAACGAGACTGAATTGAAGCTTGACATAGATATTGCGGAAGCAGTAGCTAGTGCACAAGAAAAAGATGAATCAGAAATGGAAGTGAGAATTCAACAGCCAGTACCAAGCCAGAGCCAGGAGTCGACTCCAACAGAAATTCAACAAACCAGAAACGCATCTCAATCAAAGGCGTCACTCTCTTCTGAAAGTGTTAATAGGCACACGCTTGCTCTGCTGCCAGGTGAAGATAATGGACGCATTAGCACATCTCACTCTTTAGCCACAATTACAAATCTTAGCTCAAGCAGTGATAGATCAACTTCACGAAGCAGTGGAATTGAAGATGGCAAAGCCACAGATGACGACTATAAACGTAAATTGGCAGAGAGGCTCAAGAAAAGGAAAGAGCAGAAGATGAGGTCAAGGGCAAACAGTGAGCTTCAGGTAACATGATGATTCCAATCAACTCGATTACATGTCCTCTGTTTTAAACAGTTTCCACTCCAATTTCAACAGAGCGCACTATCAGACGTAGGCAGAAACTCAGTCTCACAGTTAAACCCACCTCAAATCGTGCCAAAGACTCTTGCACACCTATTCTCTCCTCAAGAGCCAAGCTTAGTAAGCAGAGAGAGCCTTATCACCTCAACCCCACCAGCCACGGGTATGTTTAC
>CDFI01101149.1:0-11768 GCA_000826405.1 Acanthamoeba divionensis | reverse complement strand
GCGTTAATAAAGAAAGAAACAGAATTGTCTAGAAACATTTAGAATTATTGGAAATCATCAGTCTTCTATTGAAGATGCTGCTGCGTCCCTGCCGAAGCCTTGTGCGTTTGGGCAGAGCCAAACCTTACTACGATGGTTGTAGAATGCTGCGCCCCCCTTTAAGACAACACCAATCACTTGCCACAGCCTCAAGGCCGTCAATGGCAGGCCACAAGATCGACCTGGGAGCTCCCACTAACAAGCAGCTTGTGCTTCGTGTAGAGGGCATGTCTTGTGCTTCTTGCGTTTCAAGAGTAGAGAAAGCACTCAAGAAAGGTTAATACAGCTACTAATCTACGTTGCACTGCACTTATTAATTCATTGTTGTTTTCTTCTCACTGCTGCAGTGCCAAGCGTGGGTGAAGTTGGAGTCAGTCTTGTGAGCAAACAAGTGGTCATAGAGGCCAGTGGTGAAGCGCCATACCAACAGGTCTGAGTTATTTCTTTCCCAAATAGAAAACAATGTGGGAATGTATGTGGTGTTTTGATCTGAACATTTCCCAACCTTTAGGTGGACACATCAGCGGTTGTGGGAGCATTGCAAGCTCTGGGCTATAAGACCATTCCTCTCACTCATGCTCCCACTGTAAGTAATGATAATTTACCACAAACTATGTGAGCGATGCTCAACAACGCTTTTGTGATCTCCAGTCAGCCGAACTTCAGAACAAGAAGACAGTGTGGGAATCCTTTAAGTCCAAGTTTCAACTCTTCAAGTCAGAGGAACAAAGAGAAAAAGCAAAGCTGATTACTGCAACATTACTTGGTTTTCTTTTCTCTAAGTTGTCCAATATATGACACTCTTCTACTTGGATCTTGACATGACCACTTTATCTGTATTGTTCTACACCACTGCAGCTGCTCCAGTGATGGCTCTCAGCATGGGAGACATGGGGCACGGCTTGCAACTGTCACATTCTGCAGCCATGCAACTAGCCTTTACTACTCCCATCGTGTTGTGGTGTGGGAATCAATATTTTGTCAAATCATGGAAGGTAGGTAGACCCCTCCTCCAATTAATTCGGCCCCTTTCCTCAAGGCGGATTCTGATCTGGGATAACATATTAACCAACAACAAAACATCTTTTTCTTCTCATTCTAATTATTATTTTAATAGCTTGCCAAACACAAGGCAGCCAGTATGGTATCCGTTTCCTCTCTGCCTTGCCCAAAATATGCCCATAGATATTCACAAGTCTTATTCCTACAGGAAACCCTAATCGCTTTGGGAACTGGCTCAGTAAGTAGGCACCGTATTTGACGACAGAGATATTGTTGGCCCTAATTTTCTCTTTTGCATTGCAGGCCTTTGCACTAAGTGTTGCAAACACATTATCTGGTAGTGGTCCATTGTACTTTGAGTCTGCAGCAAGTGAGTATCCATGCAATAAGATGGGTGGTAACAGAATACAACTGATTAATCCAGAAACATTCTCATGAAGTGATTACCAGCATTGTGCTGTTGGGTCGGTATCTGGAATCAAGAGCCACTAAACAGGCAAACCAAGCACTTGGAAATTTGATGCACTTGCAACCAGCACTTGCAAAAAAACGTGCTTCATGCAACATCCCGTTTTGCTATATGTAATTAACTAAATTAACTATCCTTCCTTGTAAGTAATTGGAGTTTCTTATGAGATGGTTCCAGTCCGCACCATAGAGCCTGGTGATATCTTGATGGCAAGCTTTTCGATCTTGTGATGCGCTTCTTTGTTGTGAACAGAGAGCGCAACTCACAACTAAAGCGTATTGTATAAATGGGTGCTTTTGCTTGGTAACAGGTGAAGCCAGGCGACCGAGTGCCAACCGATGGCAGAGTCATAGAGGGCACTTCCGCTGTTGATGAGTCCATGATCACAGGAGAGTTCCTACCAGTTGTTAGGACTCACGGAGACCCCATATATGCTGGTGTCATAAACAATGCCCCAGTGGGAGCGGTAAACCAGAGAGAAGGTCAGTTTATTAAATTATCTCTTTACGTTTTGTTTTAGTTGCCGTGTGAGAACACCCTGAGTTCATCATTTCTCTTAATATCTTTAGGTAATAACACTGTAAACATTGGAACGTTGCTTATTAGGGCAGAAAAACGAGTCTCTGAAACGTTGCTCTCAAGGTGATTAGCCTAAATTAAAACAAGAAGAGACACAAACTCATTCCTGGAATTTAAACTAAGGATCATAGATACAGTACAACGTGCACAAGCCTCAAAGACACCCATCCAGAGATTGGCTGACAGAGTGTCTGCCTTTATGGTTCCTTCTATACTTGGTCTCTCAGGTAAAAAATATTAGAAAATATGAAAAACAAACACCCACAAACAATTCTATCCAGGTGTGACACTAGTTGGATGGACGGCGCTAATGGGTGTACCTATGGAACAAGCAATTGCCACCGCAATTTCAGTGCTTGTTGTTGCTTGCCCATGTGCCCTAGGTCTTGCTACGCCTGCTGCTGTTAGTGTTGCCATTGGAAGGTATGTCTGGGACTTTTACTTTTTGTGAAGTTGCACTAAAGAGCATCTAGAGGGGCAGAAATAGATCTTACATATACTTATCTTCCACAGGTCCGCGAGTGAGGGCATAATTATCAAAAAAGCTCACAGCTTAGAGAAGGCCAAGGACATTGACGTGTTACTTTTAGACAAGGTTTTAGCTTAGATTGTGATTTGCACTTTGAAGGGGAATATCACCTTAAATTTTATTACAGACAGGTACAATTACAGAGGGTAAGCCAACAGTGAAAAGATTTATCAATTTGTCTGATAATTTAGATAATGCAAAAATCATTTCTTTGGCATCTTCTATTGAGGTAACTCTTTGTTTCGAATTAATTTCTCCTTGTGGTGGCTCTGATGTTTTTGTTGCCTTTACAAACAACCAAGTATCTGAGTGAACATCCTTTGGCAAAAGCTCTTGTTACCTTTGCAGAATCTAACTCAATTCCTGTGACCCATGCAAGTGCATCCAAATTCTATTCAAAGACAGGCCAAGGTACTTCTTGTTCTTCGTCATCTAAAAATTTAAGAAATTGACCTGTTGTTATCATTTTAAATACACTAAGAGAACAAGTCAGACTAATAAAATGTTAGGGGTGAGTGGTCTTGTTGAAGGACGCACAGTTGTAGTTGGAAGCCTACAATATATACACGAACAGAGAGTTGATTGCTTTGGTCATGAAGGGCACAATAGCGATATGACTGTGTATGTGGGAATTGATGGTATTGTTGTGGGTCAGTTTATTTTGGAGGACAGGATCAGAGACACCTCACGAGGAGGCATAAGAATGTGCCAAGAAATGGGAATCGAAACCTATCTTGTCACTGGAGACAAGCTATTGACAGCACAGGATGTTGGCAGAGAGGTCGGGATCGATGCTCAGAACATATTTGCTGCTGTGTCTCCCGAAGGCAAAATGGATATTGTGAAAAGGTTCAACGAAAATGGAAAGCAAGGTAAAGATCTCTTCTTATGACGGTTAGAACAGAGCTAAAATTGTCTTAATCCTAACATCTTATCTCGACACGGTAAAGTGGCGATGATGGGCGACGGCATCAACGATGCCCCAGCCCTGGCGGCAGCTTCAGTGGGCTTTGCTTGTAGCTCGGGTACCGATGTTGCAATAGAGACAGCAGATGTAACTATCATGAGTGGGGATATACAGAAAGTGCTTACCACTGTGCGTCTATCCAAGGTGAAGTGTGTCTGCAAACAAGCAGATTTCTTATCTTGTCCTATCTCAACAACACTTTTTGAACTTTCTCACTGGGGCTTTTTATTAAAATAGGCAACGATGGGTATCATCAGGCAGAACCTATTCTGGGCGTTCGTTTACAACGGCGTTGCCATTCCCTTCAGCATGGCAGGGCTCTTGGATCCGATGGTTGCCGCGGCGGCCATGACCATGAGCAGTGTATCAGTTGTTGCCAATTCCCTCAGACTCAAAACAGTGAAGCTCCAGTGATCATAACATCGTACGTAACGGTTATGTCAGATTTTGGCGCCAAACATATCAAACAATACAATGGAGACCTCTGCAGCATGTTTGAATCAGTTCCTTTAAAGAATTCCTTTGTTTGCCCATCCCTGCCCCAGCATGTTCTCTGCCCCTGACTCCTTAAATTCCCTCTCCTTGAAGCGAAAAAGGGCAAATCTTGAGGGAGCACCCCCTAAGCCCTCTCCTCAGGTGGGTAATCTCAATTGAATCAAGATTTTAAGTACAATTACTTAAAATCTTGTTCCCCCCTCCTGAAATGATCATTTCATGCAAAGCAGGTGGGCCCACTCTCCCCGGGTGGATTTAGTGCTCTCCCTGATTATAAATTGGTTTCATCTCATTCCAAGTACCGCAGCTCACTCCCAGGCAATCACAATCTCAAATCTTTCCTTGGGGACTTGCCCCTGCAACACATCTCTCCGCCCACTCTGCGATCAACAACGAGCACTTACAACCATCCTGAGAAAAGACCAAGGCTTAATGCAAATCTTGGCCCAAGCCTAAAAACAACATCAAGCAGCAATGCACAACCAAGAAACACCAAGCCTGGAACTCAGTGTTTCAAATGCAAACAAATAGGTCACTGGGCCACGAATTGTCCACTGAACAGAAGCAAAACGAACACCACGACGACTACGACCAAGTCACCATCGTGGACATCAACAACAAGCCGGGCATCTGGAACAACAACAGCAGCAACAAGAAGAAAGACAACAACTGATGCATACAAGGCGGTCTATAACTTCTCAGCAGGGCCACCAGTTGAGCTCAGTGCAGAACAGAAGAGGGGACTTAAACTGGCTCTGAGTGGCAAATCCCTCTTCTTCACTGGCAGCGCTGGTACGTTCCTTTCTCTCTCCATTCATACTATCAAGATAGATTGAACCACCTTCTTCTCTTCTTGAGAATTCGTTAAAGTAACGTGTGGCCTAACCCACTGGTGTTGGATATAGGTACTGGCAAGTCACTCCTGCTGAGGGAGATGGTCAGACAGCTCAGAGAAAGACATGGAGACGATGGTGTGCACGTCACTGCCTCTACCGGACTCGCTGGTTGCAACATCTCTGGATCTACTGTACTCCAATTCCTCTCTGATCTCTCTTCATTCATTCTTTGATCAATGCATTTTCCTTTCAAGCTCCATTCTTTTGCTGGGGTTGGCCTGGGTGAGCAATCTCAAGATGTCCTGCTAGGAA
This sequence comes from Acanthamoeba divionensis, assembly GCA_000826405.1. Lineage (NCBI taxonomy): Eukaryota > Discosea > Longamoebia > Acanthamoebidae > Acanthamoeba > Acanthamoeba divionensis. The sequence continues at coordinate 6,540 of CDFI01101149.1, read as the reverse complement.
AGGTGTTTCACAACAAAAAGGCCAAAGACAGATGGATCTCCACCAAAGTTTTGATTGTGGATGAAGTTGTAAGCTCATGAGTAATTCTCTTCTTCCTTTCACAAAACACTGATTTCTCATTTTTTGCTTTTCCTCAGAGTATGCTGGAAGGTACTTTCTTTGACAAGCTCGAATACTTAGCACGCAAAGTGAGAAAGAGTGATGCTCCATTTGGTGGTATACAGCTCATTCTGTCTGGAGACTTCTTGCAGGTAATTGATTAATTGAGACTAGTCTTTGTACCTAAAACATATCAACAACTAAATTTCTCTTATTACATTTGCTCTCTCTGTTGGCTTCCCCCAATAGCTTCCTCCAGTGCAAACAAAAACCTTTTGCTTTGAATCCACCACGTGGAAAAAATGTGTGCAAAAGATCATAGTCTTGAAACAAGTGTTCAGACAGTCTGACTCTTCCTTTGTGTCCCTTCTCAATCAACTGAGAGTTGGAATTTTGACAGACATAGGAAAGAAGCAACTTCAACAGTGTATGATTCCTTTTCACGAGCGAGAGGACTACTGTCAGCAGAAGGTAAATACAAGTCCCATTCTCATTTTCTTTCATCCTTTCACTATTCTTCTGCTATGTATATAAGTTGCTAATATTAAAACTTATCACCAAACTTAGAGTATGATTGAACCAACAAGGTTATATCCTCACAAGAAGGACGTTGACGATGAAAACCGCAAGCGACTTGCTGAGCTGCCTGGTCGTAGTGTATGAATGCCTTTCATCATCATAGTCATAATCATCATAATCATAATCGTCCCCTCTCCTCTCTTTTTCATTCCTTGCCCTGTCTCACATAGCAGTAGTATCAATTGCTTCTGTTTTCTATCCAATTAATTAACCCCATTTTAAATATAGAGACTCTTTAAGGCCTTAGATTCGGGTGAAGAGCCCTATTTGTCACAGCTGCAGCGTAACTGTTCAGCCCCAGAGGTACTTCGAACGATATGGCCAGGAGAGACATTTACACTTTGTATTCTTACCTGCATCCAAATTCCACAGGTGTTAGAACTCAAGATCAACGCCCAAGTTATACTCTTGAAGAACTTAGATCCTGCTTTTGAGCTAGGTACATTGATTCTTCATCATTCCTATGTTGCATTCGTGTTAGTATTAGGATGTTCTGAGTAAGAAACAAAAATAATGCATTCCTGCAGTGAATGGTTCTAGGGGAGTTGTGGTAGATTTTAAAAGGCCATCACCCAAAGATAAAGATGAAAAGGAGTTCTGTCACTTTGAGTACCCTGAGGTTCTCTTCACATCTGGTGTGAGAAGAATTATAATACCAGAGGAGTGGACGGTAGAAGGTACCCACTTCACTTTTCTCCTTGGTCTAAAGGAATTAGCAGCAACCAACAGCTTAGAAACAATATTGTACTCAATTCCTATATAGTTGGTGGAGAACCTAAGGCCTCCAGAGAGCAGTGCCCTTTGGCCCTTGCCTGGGCTCTTTCCATTCACAAAGCACAGGGTAACAAGTTTCATTTCTGTTTGTCCTTTTCCTGTGGTTACTACTTGTGATAACCACAGATGACTTCATCATCAGGTATGAGCATAAGCAAGGTGGAAATGAAGCTTGCAAATGTGTGGGAGTATGGTCAAGCATATGTTGGTGCGTGTCTACTCTCCATGTCATGAATCACCACAAATCTAACCATATTGAGCTTCTGGCTCTCTGCTCACATATTCTGCTCTTGCTACTGTGCAGCATTGTCTCGTGCAACAAGCATGGCAGGCCTTTACATTGTGGATTTCAACCAGCAAGGCATTAAGGCCCACCCAAAGGTTCTCCAATTCTACGAGGATATCACAAAACAGCAAGAAGAAGAAAAACAACTCAGGGCACAAAGGCTAACAACGACAGCAACAACAAGGGGTGCTTGAGTTGTACTCCCTGTTTGCTGTGGCAGTGTTGCAGCTTATCCTATTGGAAAAGCACATATATAAGGTGAAAGAGATTGAAGAGTCTTTAATCAATTCAAATGATGAAACGAAAAGGCAACAATGAAGATAATCAATCCGTTTTAACATGGCTCACTGTCTCATGTGTGGTCCTCCAAATGAGCAGCACACTTAGTTCTTGCAGTCTTCCTTTGTTTTTGAACCTCTACGAGCCTTATGGGCAATTCTCACAAAAGGCACCACGAGAGCCTCATCAGAAGCTTTTGGGCGGTTGTGCAAAAAACAAAAAAACAAAATCCATCAACATGCTTGCGATTGCCAAGACAATTGTCCCAAAAGGAAGAATAGTCTCACTGAACAGTCCTGTGATGTTTCAAATTGCAAACAGAGATCTCTGTTGGAGACATTCTCACATTTTTTGTCTGCACAGGTGGAACTCTTTATTGGTGAAACAGAACAAGACACTTCGTCTGAAAGCAGCTGCTCCAGTTCTTATTACTTCCTTTTCGGAGGCCAGCTGTTGCCCCTCTTGTTTTCAGATTCCTTTTCATCTCTGTCCAACGATGCATCAGCGTGGCATGGCCACACCCATGGGCTCAGTGTTGCACGCTTGTCTGGTGTGCCTCTTGGTTCTAGCCGCGTCCTCACATTCCAGTGCCCTGCCCATCAGAGATGAGTTCATCAATAAAATGCTCAGCACTATGACGCTCAAGGAGAAGATAGGGCAGATGACACAAGTAAGATTGAAAACGTGCTTAAATAATTATTTATTCTTGACAGACCTTTGCTTTGAAGAAAACACGGGCTTTTGTGTGCTAACATTCACCAATTCCTTTTTTTTTGAATTCAATTCAAAGATTGACATCACTGTCATCCTTGCCAAAGATAACAATGGTCAGCTCACAGCAGTGCTAAATAAAACCGCCCTCATCCAAGGTACATTCCATGCACAATGAATTAAGACTTTATTTTTTGCTTCTTGCAGTGAAACCCATTTAAGATACGGAGTGATTGACACACCACAAAATCACAGGAATCAAAGAATTTGGTGTTGGATCTTACCTCAACTCGTACGTAGCCAGCCCAATTAAAAAAATAGCCCTTTTGCTCTTTCAATCTCTCTCTCTCTTTTGATTTAATTCTGATTTCACAGATGAGACAAAAGTTTTGTTTTTTGATTCTTATTTTTCCGTTTGATTTTTGATTGGGGGGTTCGGCTTTTGTTTTGTTGTTTTCGCCAACACGATTGTTTTGTTTTTGCACTCACTCACTCTCTCTCTCCCACACACACTACAGTGGCTTTTCTGGCGGTCCGTTAGTGGGTGCCGACGGAAAGTCAAGACCAGGATGGAACGTCACTGAGTGGATTGATTTTGTGAATACAGTGCAGAAAATAGCCATCGAGTATGGCAATTCTAGTATTCCAATCATTTATGGTCTTGACTCTGTTCACGGTAAGCAAATACGCTCATCTTTTGTTAGAGCTTTGCAACATATATACTAAGCTCAGAATTGCAGGGGCAAACTATGTGTATGGAGCCACCCTCTTTCCCCACAACAACGGAGCAGCCGCTGCATGGAATCCAAACATGGTATACCAAGCGGCCAAGATTACTGCCAAAGATACAAGGTATGCTATTTCTCTCTGTTCTCCATCTTGTAGAAAGTTCCAGCACGGCCAGCGCTAAAATTATTCATCTGTTAAATCTTTTCTAATTGTTTAATGTAATTTTAAGCACTGCTGGTATCCCCTGGGCATTTGCTCCGGATTTGGATTTAGGAGTGCAACCTCTTTGGCCCCGCTTTTATGAGACCGTATGAATAGCTCTCTTCTCCAAAGTGCTTGTCTAATGGTTATAAATTGTTTGCAACATATTACAGTTTAGTGAAGATCCCTACCTATTATCCACCTTCGCTCGCGCTGCCATTGAAGGCTACATGGGCAAAGAATATTCAAGAGGTGAGAGTTGGAATATGCATCTTTATAATTGATGATTGTAATATTGATCTTGAATATGATCCAGATTCCTTGAGCACACCAGTGTGGTGCGCTCCCACAAAGCAATCTAAACCAAGAAAACAACATGGAGCTTTCAGAGACACAGTATCTGCCTGTATGAAGCACTATCTTGGGTACCCTGATCCCAAGTCAGGCAAAGACAGAAGCGAAGCATGGGTATGCTTAAGTTTATTACATCAATGTACAATTAGTGACTGATTTGTAAAGCTCACCTATGGCAAGTAGATTCCAGACAGGATGCTTTTGCAATATTTTGTGCCTTCTTTTCTGACTGCAGTTCAAACTGGCGTGGAAACAGGTGCATGCATCTCTTTTGTACCATTTTTGCCAACACATCTTTCTAATGTTCCACTCTTTGGTGCTGTAGTCATGGTTAATAGTGGATCAGTAAATGGCATTCCTGCTCACTCTTCGGAGCAATACCTGGACTTTTACCTTCGTAAGGCATTCAACTTCACAGGATTTGTAGTGTCTGACTGGCAAGATATTGAAAAGTTAGTCTTCTTCCACCATATTGCCAGCACTGATTCAGAGGTACCCAACCCTTAACGCAAAACCTATTCGTTTTAAATTCATTCTCATTGTGTAATCACCAAGGCAATAAGTATGGCAGTCGAAGCAGGAATCGATATGAGCATGGTACCTTCTGTAAGTACTCAATGGGATCCTCCTATAAGGAATTCACTTCATACATTTTTGATTTGTGTTCACGATAGGATTATAGCTTTCCTACATTGTTGTACGATCTGGCCAAAGACAACCCTAAATTCCAAGCTATTATTGAAGCTGCCACGGCCAGAATATTGAAAGGTAAGAAGTAACAAAACAGATGAATGCAATTCCTTTTCACTTAATACTGAATCACGAAAAAAACAATTTTCATTTCCCACTAAAACTTTCCTGTCTATGTGATCTTTTCTCAATAGTGAAGTACGACTTGGGCTTGTTTAGCAACCCTTACTATTCCAATATGTCCAACCCCAACATTGCCACTGTGGGTAGCTCCGAAGATATTAAGGTCTCAGTTGACACAGTCAGAGAGTCTCTTACTCTTTTGCAAAACGTGAATTCCACTCTTCCTCTTGACATCAAGGTAATGCAACACAAGACAGCATCTCATACCGATAACCCTATACTAAGAAGTGTTTGATTCATAGCGCTACAAGAAAATCCTAGTGGCTGGTCCTGCTGGAAATTCTGTGGTCAATCAGTGCGGCGGATGGACACTGCATTGGCAAGGTGCCCAGCACAACAGTGAGTTTGCTGTTTATGACGAGGTTTCCACCATACTTGATGGCATCAAGACCAACGCCCCCGATGCTCAAGTAGTTTTTGAAGGTGTGTGCAATATTGATTAATCCTTCAGAAGAGCAAAGGGCATGTCTAACTCAATCTATGTGTTGTTTTACTCTTGCTCAGAGGGCTGCAACTTTGATAACTGTGCCAACTTGGATGTGACCTATCAGTTTGCACGCGATAATGCTGATTCCATTATTGTTGCTGTGGGCGAGGCGCCAGAAGCAGAGGTACTTGGAGATATTGACGACCTCACTCTTTCTCCATCGCAAGTCACTCTTCTGCGCAACCTCACACAGGTTAGTTGCCCAGAAGGAGCTACAAGATTCAGTTATTTGTAATACCTAACACTTCAAGTTTCACAACAGACAGCAAGAGAAAGCACAGTATATAAGCCCATAATTTTGGTGCTCGTGCAAGCCAGGCCGCGCATCATCCCCGACGACATAGTTCAGTCAGTCTCTGCCATAGTGAACGCTTATTTGCCTGGCCCATGTATGCATCTTGTTTGTACATGCTACTTGTTTGGGTTTGGCAAGACACTAACTTAATGAATCTTCCACACTAGATGCCGGTGTTGCCATTGGCGAGGTGCTTTTCGGTGTGACAAACCCATCGGGCAAACTGCCCTTCACTTACCCGCGCTCGACGGGCGACGTTAGAGTGAACTACTGGCACCGTTACTCTGCTACTACCAATCCCCTCTTCCCATTTGGCCATGGCCTGTCATACACAGGTAATCTTCTTCATCTCATCCCAGTGATCGTAAAATGATAGGCAAATGTAATTTACTCGATCTTTCTTTCTGCAGAATTCCAATATTCTGGCCTTCAGCTCTCAACCCAACAGCTGAAGTTTGGGCAGGAGCTTGGTGTCACTGTTACAGTGAAGAATGTAGGCAACAGGCCAGGTAAAGAGGTCGTACAATTGTATCTCAGCGATGTCTATGCCACAGTTACACCTTCTGTCAAGGTAAGATACTAATTACAGCAACATGAGATCATCAAATATCTACACTTTTGTTACTCATCTGACGTCTTCTTTCCTACACTAGCTCCTAAAGAGGTACATTAAGACAGATGTCTTGCAGCCAGGCCAGTCAGTTAACTTGTCCTTTGTGCTCAAGCCTGAGGACTTGGCATTCTATGATCGCCAGGAGGCATTTGTAGCAGAGCCTGGGCTCTTCACAGCCCAAGTTGGCTCTCTGCAGGCAGACTTTACATTGCTGGGCAGCGAAACATTTGTCCTTTGCCCATCACTCAAGTATTAGGTTA
>CDFI01101148.1:0-19716 GCA_000826405.1 Acanthamoeba divionensis | reverse complement strand
GGGGGGGGATTTTTTGCTGCAAGAATTGGATTGTTTCTTGTGCTCAAGTGATGGCGGAAAACGTTAGCCACCCCGACTTGTGCCTTCAGCACTGAGAATGGCAGCAAATCGATTTGCTAATCTGATTGTTTCTTGTTCCCCCAGGAGGTGCCTCTACGCTTCATCGAGCTTGGCAAGATTAAAATTAGTGACCCTTTCCCCAAAGAAATCGTCCCGACCTCACAACTTTTGGCTGTTTCCAATAAACATGGCTACATTGTTGCTGCCACATCCACAGGTTGTTGTGATAGATTAGTGAAATTCTCTGTTATTCATTAATGATTAATCATCCCTTCGGCAGGTCTGTTCTTTGGGCGCTCGGGGGAAGAGGTGGTGAGCATGGCCAAGACCAACGCCGATGCACGGCCACAGGTGGTGCATTTGCCGCTGCTGCCAGAGGACAAGCACAAGGGTGCCGATCACCCGCCGCTGCTGCTAAGCATCAACTGCGAAGAGACCCTCATCTCTGTGTGCTGCCATAACCTTATCAAATTGTTCTCTGCTCGTTCTCTAGAGGTAAGCTAGATTCTTTCGTTTCTCTATGCGTGGGTTCCCTCTTTGGAACGCTAAAGCAACAAACCAAATCTTATTACTAAGCACACATTTCTCTCCCACATACACTCACATTTTAGAATGGGACACAAAACCCAGTGCGAGTACTTACAGTATGTGAGAGCAGCAAGGATGAGCGCGTGGTGTCCCTTGTGTGGAGCCCAACCACAGAAAGCGAGTTTATTGTTTTGACATCATGTGGTCGCGTATTGCTGATGGACTACCTGACTAATAAGAAAACAGAGTTTCACAGTAATCCTGACCTGCCTGTTGCAACTTCCGTATCGTGGGTCGCAAACAACAAGAGTGTTGGTATTGGTACATATTTTTCTATATTTCTATGCTTAGAACTCTTTTAGGCTTCTATTTTTTGTTTTTGTTGATGTTTACATCAATCATTGTGCTAGGCACTGTCGGCGGAGAATTGTATATCTATAAGACTGATTGCAGCCTCTTACGCAAGATCCCTAAACCAGACCAACTTGACAACCTTCTTCCTTCAGAGGATCTCTGCCAGGTCCATTACCTGCGATGGCTACGAGCTGATCTGGCATCTATTGGCTATAGGTCCAATGAGGAAGAACCAACACTCTTCTTTATCCTCCGTCTTAATGAGGTAAGCTTCCAGAGAACCTTTAGTTATCCTTTTCTTTGCTGAGCTCGGTAAAAACCTTAGACCAATAAACATTATAATTCATAGAACGGAGAAACAGATTTCCAAGAATTTGATGCGATCGGCCTCCAGGACACACAACGTCAGAACATGTATCATACCTGCTGGTAAATGATTCTTCACTTACCATTTGCTCTTCTTTATGCATTAAAATTATTCCAGTGTTCTGGATTGGAATGCGGTGGTGGTTGGTGGGAGTAACTTTCCAGAAATAGAGGTTCTAGGTGAAGTTGACAACTGTTGGAAACTCTTGGATCTTGAGGATACTGCTCGTGCACAGCTGCCGGTTGGCGCACAGGGTACCGCCCCAACCCCTGCACAAAAACATTGTGATTGTTAATTTTCCCTCTAAAAATAGAGGACACACACTTATTGGGGATGGCACTCGATCTTACATGCAATCAGCCTGTCCCAGACCCAGCCAATCCTGACCGTACACCCTTTGCTCCTTCTCCTACACTCCTGCTCCTTAATGATGAAGGTACAGGCTTCATCTTCATATTTAGCGGTATATGGGCACAAAACGCAATTTTGGTTTGCTAATAAACAACAAATAACAGGCGATATATTGGTTTACAAGTTTGTCAAGACCGACTGTCCCAAAGACCTCAGCATTCAGTTTCCCTTCATGGTGGTTCCCACTCCACTTCCTGAAAAAAACGCTGTCAAGATATTGGATGTCCCTGCTTCAGTCCCAGCCTCTTCTACGGCAAGCCTCTTAGCCAATTCAACACCAGAGTTAAAGCTGTCCACTAGCGCAACACCTAAAGGTATTCCTTTACCAGATATGTGAGAATATTTCCCGCTAATCTTACTGTAATTTATCAGGAGAGACACTCAGTTTCAGCTTCCCTAATACGGCCAAACAACTAAATAGCACAACCTCTGCAGTAGGACAGAAAGGCTCTCCTTCTCAATTTTCTTTTAGTTCTTCCTTTCCATCATCCTCTGGTTCTACCATTCCTTCGTTTCCTTCGTTTCCTTCGTCAATCTCCAATACGGGGAAATTTGCCATAGACTCTTCGAGGCAAGCTACTCTTTCAGCATTTTCTACCACACAAGGTAAAGTTGTAAAGTCCCTGAACTCTCAAAATGAACATTGACTTTACCCGACCACTAAGAAAATGATAGTGGTCATACGTAACTCAATGCTCATGTCGAAAGTTCAACTACTGTAGCTTCGTTTGGTACAAGTACTACATGTGTGCCTAACTAATCGAATACAAAATCTCATACCCCTTTTCAGTGCCCCCGCATAAGACAGAGCAACTGTCAACCACGACACTTACCAGATCTACTAAGGAGCCTGCAAAAACCACACTCTTCTCAGCTGAGAAGCCAATGTTTTCTACTTTTCCCCCAGGTTTCCCTTCATGCAGAAAAATTGATAATGTTCTCATTCATGAATTCAATATCAATGTAATCCTTTCATATGAAACATATACAGCTCCTTCGCCTGCTCGAACCGCAGTATCGGTAGACTCATCTACCCCAGCTGCATTAGCCTCGGCCAACTCCTATCGAGCCCAAGTTCCTGTGGCCACGTTCTCTGATTCATTTATGGCACCCACTGCACAGCCTTCAACAATATCACCCCAGCGTGTCCTTATTAAAAAAAGAACTTCAATGACGCGTCAGGCTAAGAACGGAGAGGCTGGTAGCTTGGACGAACTTCAACTGCAATTTATCAATCAAATTGAGCTCTTCCAAAGCGAAGTCAATGACGTATGCCTTACCAGTTGTTACTGCCACATTTGAGCATCTTATGATTTTTTGTGCATTCGTGCTTATTTAGGTCAGAAAGCAAAGTGAAATTATCCAGAATCTACTCAGAGGTGTTAACAGTTCGTCGATCTCTGAAGGTATTTTCTTGCTATTGGTTAATTGAGTATACTGAAAAGTAGTTTATTTAAAGGCCATTAATTACATCCATGTTTCTGAAACTGTACAGGAACAATTCTCACTCAGGGAACCATTTATGAGACACGGGACACAATAGACAAATTGATTGAGAAAAGGAATGAACTCACACGCCAAACCCGGCATTTATCAAATCTTCAACAACAAATTCATGAGCAATGCATGGAAGGTATGCTGATTTAATGGTTACACGCACAATGAGATAGTTACAGATAATAACAAAGGTTGTAACCCTCTTTCAGCAATGGGTCGTTGTACAGACGCGGAGAGCTTGCTGAAAGCGAAGACCGATCATCGATACTTGACACTACTCCGATCAAGGAAATTGGATTCTGAGTCTGCAGAGATGCGAATAAAGCTCCACAAACAAGTCCTCGATTTAGGGAAAAAAGTAGCTGATGTTGAGTACCACTTGTCAAGCCTGTGGAACGAACGAAGCAGAAAACAGAAGGTAACCGTGTATCCTATCAGCTCGCTAATGATAATTCTCGTGATATTTAAAATGGTAATAGGGTAGTGCTGTGCATATCCCTATTGGAGATACTCTCTATCGCACTCTGAGTAATTATCAGCGGATAGCGCGTTCCCAGGCGCTGAGACTGCAGCAACTCACGGAGCATTATGAAACAATCAAAAAACAAAGTGAATATGCTGCCGCTCTGCCTTTGGCATACCCTGTGGCGCGCCAAGCTGTTTCTTCTGGATACTTGAGAAGGTCCCACTTTGGTGACAGTGAAAATGAAGACACTACGTTTGGAGCAACCACCAAGTCTCATAATGAAAGAATGAAGCAGCTAAAAAAGATAATCTCACAACGGGCGAGAAACACGAATGTACGCACTGTACACTTACGTCAAGAGCAGCCAGGTGAGAAGAGTGCATTAAGAAATCAAACCAGGTCCAAACTGAAAGAGGATTTAAAGCCATTTGATGGAATTAAAGATTCGTCTCAAGGTGGAGTACAAAAGAGAACCGAATTTTCAAGTGAGAAGACCATACAAAAAGAAAACTCTCCTCTTGGCCAACAACCCAACCTTAGTGGCTTAGATAGCCCTTCACTTTCTATCCGCAAAACACACATGTTCCCACAACAGCCCTTCTTTGGTGGCGATGCTGTTGTTCCATCCACGAGTACCAAACAGGTATTTCTCCACTTTCTATCCCCCTTCGTTTTACAATATGTCTCTTATTGAGTATCGTTACGATGTCACTGCAGGAAATAACAAAGATATCTTCGTTTGATAATGCTGATTTATCTGTGGTATCTAAGCTCAGCCCAATAGCCAGGCCCTCTGCCGAATTGAGTACCTCTTCATTTGGTCAAAATACAAAACAGCCTCCTACTAGCACGGAACAACCGGCCTTTTCATCCTATTTCTCCAGCCGTCCGTCTTTCGAGCCTGGACCTTCCTTCTCTTTAAGCTTTGGTAGAGCGCCAGAAATAGAGAAAGTAAATCAAAAATCTAAAGACAAAGGAAAGCAAGAGAGAGAGAAAGAAAAAGATGCAAAACAGGCTCTATTTGGAGGATTTGGAACGAGCAGCGGAAAGAGTCTCAGTTTTAGCATTCCAGAGAGCGGTAAAAGCTTCACTTCTGCCTTAAATTCTTCAAAGCCGCCGGTGAATTTCGCCAGCTCTTATGGAGAGTCTAGAGAAGAGACATCGGGTAACTTCTTCACCATCGTCGTTCTTTGACAATATCAACTAAGTGCCTTATCTCCCTCCTTTTGATCAGATCAAGAGGAAGAAGAGGAGGAGGAAGAAGAAGAGGAGGAAGAAGAAGAAGAAGAAGAGGAGCAAGAGGATGAAGAGGAAGAAGAGGAAGAAGAGGAAGAAGAGGAAGAAGACAGTGGCCAAGAGGTGGCGGCGCCTTCGGGTGTTTACTCCTCCAAACGAGATAAAGCTCAGCAAGGTAATTCTGTCCCACGTTGAGAGTGAAGGAAGCAAAGGCGCATGAAATTAATACTCGTATAGGCGGAATACAGATTGAGTCATTAGAGGATGAAGGGTCATTGAAGCTGAGCGGCCGGACTTCATCAAGTGGCGAAATGCCGTTCTCCTCCTTTACATCACAAACTTCAAAAATGTTTCCTGGGCTTACCTCAGCAGTCTCAACCGAAAAAAAGCCCATTCCTGATGGTATGTTCATCTATTCTATTTCCATCTTCTTTATGTTCAGAGCTCGGTATTTTTCACACAATGTCTTGCAATTTTGTTTGTTTAGTTGGGATTTCTACTGTATCAGCAACTACAATATCACGCACAGCACCCAAACCACTTGTGCCATTATCGTCACCAGCCATCTCTCTGACAAAGCGTATGCTCTTACAAAGCAGTCCACTGCAAAACCCAATGGTACATATGTTGACGAGACGTTTTTTTTTTTGACATTTATGAACAGCAACGGCGGTCAAGTCCTTATTCGGGGAAAACAGTGACCTCAGCTTCAGCAGCACCCCGCTTCCTTCCACAACCTCGACTGCTCCCACCAGCACAAATAATCCTTCAGCCATAACAAGTGCCAAGCAATCCGCACAGACAATCACCAGTTCTACACAGACCGCTACTTCAACTCTAGCATCAAAAGGAATCACAACATCATCGGCGTCTATAGGATTACCTGCACCGGAAAAGGCCTCATCTTTCAACCCGTTTCCTGCGTCTACCTCTGGACCTTCATTCCTTTCCGCTTCTACCCCAGCAGTCTTTTCCTCCACTTCCCCTTTCTCTTCGTTCTCTGCTACTTCTCCTTCCTCCACCAATTCCTCCTCTACGCCTACTGCATTTACTTCATTTTCATTTGCAAGCCCTGGGTCAACCGCAGGTCCAGCTGTTCTCGCTGAAGGGGCTAGCACTTCGTCTCAACCGTTCAGTTCTTTCTCTTTCACCACTTCTGGCTCTTCTAGTAGCACCGCTACTGCAACGGCAACTGCAGTCACTACCACACCGTCTATTACTGGCGCCACTGCTTCGGCCTTAACTGGTGAGCTTGCCTTGCATTTACATTTTCATGATCTGAGAAAAATTGACAATTTTGGTATCCTCAAGCTGGGGACAAGACAAGTACTGGGGGACTTTTTAGTGGGCTTTCCCTTGGCTCTGGTGCTGCATCCACACCAGCAACAAATCCTTTTGCCTCACTATTAGGGGCCTCCAGGTCCTCGCCCTTCCCTATAAGACGAAACAGTTTTATCCTATTTAATTGGTGGCTTACACTATTTTTTTTTTTTGGATTCCTTTTACTGTTGCTCTGTTGGTGCGCGCACGCATCAGCTCTGCGCTAACCGCAAGCACAAGCTCTAGCGCCTCAGCTCCATCTGCGTTCTCTTCGTTTTCCTTCACTAGCAGTTCTGTCACAGCCTCTAAGCCAGCTCCTTCGCCGTTTGCCGCTCCTGCTCCCTCCACAGCAGCATCTTCACCGTTTACTTCAAATTCTACACCCGCAACAGTTTCACCTTTCGCTGCCCCATCAGCTGTATCTTCACCATTTGCAGCCCCTACAACAGGTATGATAGAACATCGATATGACTATCACCACTTACTCAAACAACAACACCAATAACGACAGCATTTGGAACCACAGCGTTTGGGCAGTCAGCTTTTGGTGCCCCTGCCTCTACCAGTTCCTCCACACTCTTTGGAGCCACCACTCCCTTTGGCGGCGGTTTTGCTCCCACTGGTGGTGGCCAAACCGCCACTTCTGGTGAGCAGCAGTTTATTTGTTAATTCGACAATACTTAAATCTCATCTTGACCCTCTAGCAGGTGGCGGTAGGGTATTCGGTTCTGGGTTTGGAGCCGCCGCGGCCACAACAGGAGGATTCGGCGGCTTTGCAGGTGTGGCAGCTCAGGGTAGTACCGCAGGAGGTTTTGCAAGCTTGGGCACTCCTACAGCTGCTACTACCGCCGCGTCGCCTTTTGCCTCCACCAGTGGTGGAGATATTTGGAATGCCCCACGCAAGTGAACACACCCACTAGTGGAGGCAAATATAACTTGGGTGGTCAGAAATAGATTTTCTTTCTTTCGTCTTTACAAAGGCGTTTTTATGGTGACGCATCGCATGCGTACATTCATACATGCATAAATGTTTGTCCTATCATCATCATCATCATCCTCATCATCAAAATCGCCAAAATATTTTTACTGTACAATTTCTCTCTAAAACTATTCGTCACTCTCTCGACGAGAGTGAAGGCGGGAGGAGGTCGCGGAACCATGCCATGTGGCGCACTGTTTCAAGGTCTGGGTCGGTCTCAAATTGAAGGGCAGGTGGAGCCTTGCCCAGGTCTACACTCTGCTGCAACCACTGCTTGCTGCCATCGACATCTCCTCTTAAGGCGCGCACGCAGCCCAAATTGTATGCAGCTGCGGGCAGGTACCACATTTAGCAAAAAATACATTCACTTAACAAAAAAAAACAAAAAGGCTCTAACATGTGGATCTTACCTGATCCTAGACAAATAAGTTCTGCTTTCAGGAATCGTTCCTCTGCCTGGCTCACTACACTGTTCCACTCTTCTGGTGTTCGCTGAACCGTAGAGTGGTGCTGGGCTAAAATAATGCGGGCCAGGAGCATAAGGACAACGCCCCAGTTTATTAGAACCCCTACGACAGTATGCTTTGCTTCTTCCCTGCCAGGAGCTAGTCAGAGAAGATCACTCTGAGTTGGAATGAATGAGGGATGGTGGTGGTAATTACCGTGTCAATGGAGTCTGCAACACCTTCTCCACGACTGGCAGGCAAAGCTCAAATAACGAAATAGCAGAGGTCAACAAGGTTTTAGCCACTAAGTGAATACTTGTGGATTCCTCTTGGTCTTGTTCTATTCTGGTAGCAGGGGCGTTATTTTGGTGCGTATGTGGAAGAAAGCTTTCTGCCCACAGCTGACGCATATTACCCCAGTTTAAAAAAAGCTGCAAAACTTCCACTTCATACTTGCTGGCCATCCACAGTGTAGACAGATGGGGAGGGCAAGGAAAAGACAAAGGTGAATAGGAGCTTGGGATGGAGGTAGAATGGCATGTAGAAGGAGGAGAGAACAGTTGCGTGAATAGGTAATAAGAGAGGTAGTAACGTTTCTCAGCCGCGAGAAACGAGTAATGTATCATAGGACAGGGAAGAGGAAAAAGTGAAGAAATAGTGTCAAAGGATCCGTTCTCGTCATAGAAAGTATCCACTAAGTTGAAATAACAGAAAGTATCAGTGGGTAAAAGGTCACTGCAGGTGATATGAAAGAACAGGAATAAGAGGAGCTTTTTACAACTGAGGGTCTCTGGCTGGTGGGCAGCGAGTACGATGCAATCGGCTATGGCCTTGTGGGCGGCTCCGGCCAAATGGAGGTCAGCCGGTCGACGGGCAAGAGCCAGCTCCAAACTGCGACCCAGGGCAGACAGGGCCTTCCTGGAATGAACCGCACCACCTGCTGCTACACCTTCCTGAGGAGCACAACTAGCTCTAAGCACCACAGCATTATAGGCCAGTATTATCGTGGAGATGGAGAGGGTAAGGTACGGTGGAAGCTTGCTCAGATAAAATGAGGCCCCAATTGAACAGAGAGTCCTCATCATCAGGCTTGCAAACAAGTACTTTCTCATAGAGGTTGGCCGCTAGTTCGTAGCAGGCCAGCACTTTCTACAATGTAAACATCAATGCAAAACTCTGACATTAGCGCAAGGTTACCTGGATCTATCTATAGTCTCTACATGCAGAGGGGAGATGTCTTCAGGGAGAAAAATGGTGTACCTCATTTTTTTCTTGGTTTCTATGCATTTTGGTCTTCTTTTTTCTAGCAAGAAGGGCATAGCAATCGGCTTGAATACGGGGCAAGAGATAGACTTCTCTTACCCGCACTTGAGCCCACGCCATGTTGTCACGCGTAAAGATATCCTGTGGGATTATGTCATCAGAAACGCAATTGTCACTGGCCTCTGCTGAAAGGAGGAATATTAGAACTTATGTCAAATATTTTTGGTTTGCGTTTAAGAATTGATAACAGAGAGGATGGAGGCTTACTTTTGGCCTGGTTGTAGGGCAATGAGAGCAGAAATGAAAGATTAAACTCGACACCTGCCATCTGCTGCAACCGCAGGACAATGTGGGGCAGCTCAAGTTCTGAGAGGAGGTACCGATCAGGATATACTATTTCTTCAGCACTGAGAATGAAATCAGAATACAAAGAGGAAATAATTCTCTTCGTCTGTTCCCAAAGAGCTCTCTTGCCATTACAGAAAACCTTTCTGAAGAATAAAGATATGAGCTCTTTGATTTCCGTTTCAAGCCTACACCTGCTGCAGGAGTTGCTCTGAGCTGCCCTTCCATTGCGGTAGGTATTTGCCCTCCTGATTGCCATCTCCATGTGTTTTCTTTGCACTTTTCTTAGTTCAGTCTGCATGTAATGCAGAATTAATACTGGTAACATCGTCACAATTCAAAGAAACACAAGTACCTTTAGAGCGCGGGCAATGAGCTCTTCAAGAAGATACGCGCGCAGCTTGCAGTGTTGCACTCTATTACGAATGAGTGGGATGGCCCTCACGTTGATGCCCGCCCTGTGCAGCTCTATAACACCAGTGTGAAAGCTGTTCTTAATAGGCTGATTTCTAAGTGTTTAATGATGTGCACGATGATTGAAGAGGCAGTGGTAGAGGATTGTATTCACCATTTATAAAAGACTCCCCTTTCCAGATTGATTCAGCTAGTTGCGGCCTGTTTGATTTGTGGTTTGCTGAGGATGGTGATGAAGCTTCTGTATTGCGAGTGTGAAGTGCCGAAACAAAAGTGCTCTCCAAGCGCACAGCAAAGCGATCTAGGAGTTCTTCTCTCATCTTTCTCGTTGCCTCGATTACCTATGAGCATAAAGTTTGCTTAAGCAACTTGTTGATTCTCTGTATGTTCGTTGTATTAATAGTGCGAAAAAGATGTAAACCTCTTGATTATGGACCTCGTTGCCATGTGAGCCAAACTTGCTGAAGGCGTCACTAGACAAGGGTATATCACAGGTTCTAACGTATTCTAAATATGTGAATCATAGATTACACAAAGGCGATTTTTACAAGCGCTGGTTGGTTGATAAAACGAAAGGTGATTGAAAATCTATACCAGGCCGTAAGAGTCTGTATAGGAAGGAAGTCAATGGCGTGCCCTCCTTGGGTGCTTCTGGTGGAAATAACCTTTGTAGATGCAGGAAATGAAAAGATTAATTCTGTATTCCCACAGAAAGAAAAAAATTGCGTGGCGAGCTACCTTGCACAATCCTGTATTGAGATTATTACCACATAAACAATAATTAACCCAAATAGATCATGAAGTAAAAAAGTTCTATATGCACTACTAGGAGTACTTACGACAAGGTAGTAATTGCCATCAGTGCCTATGTGGCCTTCTATATCACAGCATGTATGAATGTATTTCTTCTCATTAAGGCCAGCCCAATGCCCCTTGAGATTAAGTACTTGGGCTAACTGACTAATCTTATTGTTTAGCTCAGCCACATGATCAAAAACTGCGAATTCAAACAAGTGTGAGAACAAGAGTAAACAAGGAGGACAAATCTTAGTTCCTACCATTGATACCGCCATCTGAACTGCCATAGACTAAGGTATTGGGCCCAATTGGTGCAATGGATGAACAGATGAGCCTGTAACCCCAAAGGTCTAACAAAACCACCAAGGGACTAAATCCCAAAAATATTGGATTAATTCCTCATTGCAAAATTCAGCCTAAGTATCAATTGAGAATACAGTACCAGTGTAGGCCTAAGATCATGCCTGCAGATAGTAGGGCGCTTACGGATTTGAGTTCGTGGCCAGCACACTTGGCAGCCAATGCGTCACTCCCTGCAACCATCCAGATAGTGTAGATATTGACGATTGACCATGCGTTGAAGGAGAGATATGCAAATATATAATTAGCACAAAACTTTTGTAAAATGAACGCATGCACAGCGTACCATAGATGCCATTGTTGTCCACTGCAAACTGCGCATTTTCCAGCACAAACATAGATCAATAATCACCCAAAAATGAATTCTAAATGTTTAGGGTACCTTAAAGAAAATGCCAGCAAAACAAAACTTCTCTCCACCTATGGCACACCAGAATACAAATACGACATCAGCATGCCATCTACTGTCCTCGCAAATATAATAGGTGAAGAGTTATATATACCCGCAAAACCGCCAAACTGTTGAGAGGGTAGTATCGTTTTCATATGAAGAGGAAGTCCTCTCTCCCTAATTATCACCTCTCCTGAATATAAATAATGAGCTATTTGTAGCTGTGCAAGCGACTTAATGAAGGAATCAATGTGTTACCTATGGCCTGGGCAACTGACACAAATTCCTTATACAAAATTTCCTATACATGAAACAAACCATCATTATTATAATATTGAAAGGGCCAAGTGCTTAATTGATTGATTACACCACAAATTACTCCTCCGGACTGCGACACCGGGAAGCGATGGCAGTGTTACCAAGCGGGTGACCGCTTTCATAAGAAGCTCTGGCCTGTACTCCTCGTCTGCATCACAATTAGTACGACAATAAGTTAGATTATCAAAGCTGCGCATGGCCTCGTGGAACTCTGCTGTCCAGTCTCTGTGCATGGCCTTCCAATATTCCACACAGACTACCCCACAACTGCTGCACTCCTCTTCCTTGTTAGAAACGCTTGTTTGATTTGGGCTTGGGCTTGGGCTTACAACTGTCCAGAGGAAAGATGAAAATGAGCACTAAACAAAATATTACGGAGATACTCAGGAAGAACAAAGAAAAATTGAAGAGGATTAAAAAAATCACAGTGGAAAGAATCTTTTGAGGCCTGGATCGTTCGAGGCCTTTTAACGGTTGGACATTCCGCTTTTCCATGCCCAGGAGCAGAATCATATTCCTCTGCTGTTTCAGAATATTAATATTACCTGTTTTCAATTATCGATTTTTCTTTTAAGCACCCAAAGGAGAGGATAAGTTGGTACCTTCTTTAAAAAGTACTCTGGCCTTACCAACACTTAATTGTCGACCTTCATTTAAACTTATTAGACCTAAAAACAAATTAAGAAAATATGTTAAGGAAAAAGGGAAAAAAAAGAAAAAAGGGGAAAAAAGAAGATCTTAACTGGTGTTCGAATAGGCGCTGTGGGGTGGCAGACCAGGTGAATTGTATGCAGGCTGACGATTATGTGATTCGATTGGGTCTCTAGAAACATTATCTTCATAGTTTCTTCTTCTAGACCTAATCACGCCAACTTGACTACATGCATTGACGGCAAATTGAGTGACATGACCGCAGCTATCAGGGCCGTATTTGTTGGTGTAGCAGCTATCAGTGTCATTGTCACCCTCGTTGGCATAACCCTCTGATGCAATAGAATTCGAGAAGTGGGGATAGGATGGAGGAGGTATGCATGCATCAGTGCCGTAATTACGAATACCATGGTCTGGCTTTGCTGAAGAGGCGTAGGCGTAAAATGTTCTAGTTCTGTGGCTGGCAGAGATTTGTGTCTCACTTGTACTATACACCGAGTAATGAGAGGAGGAAGAAGAATCAACCCACTTGGCTGACGTCTCTAGATTATTGTTATTATATCCATCACTCCTCTTGCCGACAACTGAATGCACCTGGTTAACTGGCTCTTCCATGAACCATGTATCATATGTGACTGTTTGTTTACTTGTTGCACGCATGTGATAACTGCTCTGTTTTTTGAAAAGTTTTGGACCTGTGTGCAGATTTTGATTGCTGCTGACAGAATAAATAGGAATGGAGTAACCTCCTTCTGATGTGGTATCTCTCAAAGCGGCCTTCTTCCCATCTGATGAAAGCAAACGTAGATTAGCATCAATATTATACAAACAAGAACGTAGTACATCTAATACTTACATGCTTCATAATAACTCCGTGAATAATCGGAAGGGATGTCCATAATTCCTTCGAAATCTGTTTAGAAATAAAGTTTGGAACGACCAAGAAACAGTAATGAGATTGACCGTTCGAAATGACAGGATTGAGCTCTTTACCTTGTTCAAGGGCTTCACCCAGGATGAAGCCTCTCATGCCTTCCTGCTGAAAGCTAATCCTATAATTTGCTTCCTGCAAAAGCTGTTGTTCTAATGGAGAATACATGTCATGGTACTTGACAGCATCTGTTTTCTCATAAGAGAGCTGATGAAATGCAGTTGTATGGGTGCTAACAGGTTCCTTCTGTTGCTGGTAATTGCGGTAGATTGCTGTGTGAAAACTTGGTGGGATGGGATGATGCGCAGAGAGATCCTCACCGCCCACAGAGTAGCCTAAATAAAATATATTAAGAGAGGCTAAGGAAACGAAGAATTCAAGCATATATTATCCTTCGGGATACCTTTTGTAAAGGAAGGAAGACCCAACATAGAGCTACGAACTACAACAGAATGCTCTGTGTTGTAGCCACCACTATCACCACGTGTTGCATTCATAGATGTCACAACTGACACTGAACCACAGGACAAGAAGTAAGGTGAAGTAATCGGGTAGGGTAATTGGAAATAGGAAAGGTTACCAGGAGCAGTTTGAAAAGCATCAGCCTCAGGAGGAGAAGGAGAAGGAGGAGGAGAAGAAGAAGAAGAAGAAGAAGGAGTGGCAGCAGATCTTCGGGGGCGCCGCGTGGCACGTGCAGATGATGATGGTGATTGATCATGATCGGTAACTGTGGGCGTACTGCGGAACTGCCAAAGTCGGAAAGGTGATGAGGCATTGGGCATAGCGACGACATTGCCACGCAGCAACTGAGCCTCACACTCTCCTCTTTCCTGGCCAAGGAGCCGGGGATGTGAATAATTGTATTTGGGGGGGTAATTTGAAACAACAGTGAAAATCTTACTTCGTCGACAGGGTAGTGCCAGCCCAGCCGTTCTAAGAGTCCTACCAGAACTGGCCTCATGGCGCATAAAAATTAAAGTGTGAGTTTGTTGGCAAGATGTTACTTGTTTTTTCTTCAGCTTCAGCACTCCATTACTTAATTATCCCCCCCCCCCGAAGGAATTTTTCTTCGAAATGGGGGCACAGAAGAACGAAAAAAATTCTCCAGTGATTTGCTTGCTTGCCCACTTGATGGAAGCCCCTGCTGTTCTCGCCAGTGGATGGATTCAAAGAAAGAAGAAGAGGGATGAATCACCTCCTACCAGCCCACCAGCTTACCGTGTGTCATCATCCTGCATAAGTAATAACAGGATCAACATAATTGAAGAGGTCAGCCATCATCATCAAAAAAAACCCTCACCCACATAATCTTAATAATGCCTTTCAATGCTCTCAGATTGTGATCGAAAGCTCTCAAGAGAATGACGAAGAAGGTTAGCTTCCAAAGGACTGGCCTGCTCCTACGCAATCTGAGAATAATAACCATTAAATTACTTTTGTACAACAATAGAAGAAACAGCATGTGGCTTGTTTGTTGAAACAAACAGAGGCCTCCAGTCACGCCCCACAATAAGCTCCAGCACCATTTCGAGGCAAACGGGACACAAACGCAAACACTCAGATGAAGTCCTTGAAGTGAAGGTATCTTCCAAGCGCCTAATACAGGACAGCAACTTATCTATGTTAAAAATTAACAGTCTCTCTCTCTAATTAGCCGGCCAATATTGCATCTGGATCCTTGACACCACCAGAGCATTTGGCGACGATGAAATCTTCCTTCTCTACCTCTCTTTTAAACAACGAAATGCGACGGCAGAAAGAAGAACAATCATCAATTTCTGAAGATGTATGTTATTTTATTAGCTTGAAACTAGTTGCACAGGAATGAACTCAAGATTGGTGTGTACAGGAAGTAGAGACAATAGCAAGTGAAGAAGAAGATGAGTTTGTGCCAGGCACTCAAGAAAGACAAGTCCCTAACCCCAACGATATTGAAGACATTAGTGAGTATTCACTTTCATCCCCCCCCCTTTTTGGAACAATCTCATCCCAAAAGCAATGAGTTTAAGAATGGGTTAATGCAGGTGAAGACGAAGAAATGGAACCATTTGTCAAAACATTTCAAGCACAGGCCACAGCAACTCCTTCGTTCAAAGTGGCCACCTTCACTTCTCATGTGAATACCCCCCAGTGTGGGAACTCCTTACGTCGATTTGCTGTTTCTCCTGGCTACAGAGATACATTCCCAAAAAAGGGTAGGACTATCCCTGTTTGGTCAATTAAAACACTGACCCCATTTTAATGATTAGCCACGCAGGACGCTACTGTCGATGGGCCTTGTGCAGTCGAAGACAATAGTCACTCCCCTTTTCGTAGCTTTCCTCACCTCGATCTGCAGTCGCAAGAAGAATTCCATGCTGACCCACAAGAGCAATTTGATCCTCTCTCACTTCCTACACCTATCTTTCCGACCCCACCATGCTTTGTAAACACCCTTCCCTTGAGAATAGTCTATATTACGCAAGTGGTTGTAACAGGCTCAAATTAATATATTTGTGCCGCAATTTTCAAGGCAAACATCAAGCAAGAGCGGCATGCGCCTTTCATAAGTGGCGCTGAAGAGATAGCTTTGATTCATGGCGATGATGATATTGTTATATACGATACAAATGATGTAACCGTTAAAGAAAACTGTCCTCCAGGTACTACTTACTTATTATTGAGTTTTAACACCTAATTGTAATGCTGCATTGCCAAAAGAAACAGAGGAACAAGGAATAGAAGATGACATAGAGATGGATTCGGTGGAAGAGGCCACCCCACAACCTATACACAATAGAGTATAAATATGCTATCACCATATGAAACTTTTTTAAGTATTTTTCATTTTAAGGAATAGAACTGATTTTACGGTATTAAGGTGACAAACAGCTGTATCTTTACCAACCTGGTAAAGACTGAAGATATTGATACCGATGATCTCTCCGAGGGCACGCCTCAAACCACTCTCAGCTTTCAACCATTCGCTGATCCACACCAGACTCGCTTCGTGGTAACTTTCCCTCCATGCCATGGCAAACTAACGATTGTAAATTATATTAAGTTGCAAGTGCTAGTATATGTTATGTAACTTTGCTTCTATTACAGGTGGGAAAAGGCAAAGAAATGCCACTGCAGACTTGTGTTCGGTTCTTGCAGACAATCAAAACACCAGAGAAGGACACACAATCTTTAAGCACCTCTTTTGGAGTATACTCTGGGCGCAAACTTCTGCCTGCAGGCTATGCCATGCGGCTCTCCCGCATACTAGAAAGATATTTTTCCAAAATTATCCCAACACAAGGTAAACCTCTGTGAATCATTCCGTGAAGCAGAAACAAAAGAACTTACCTTCTCTTTCACCTGCAAGGTAATATGCAAGCCCAACAAGAAGGGCAAGGCCTGGTAGTGTATATTTTGGGTCTCAAGACTGAAGCTGGCACAGCTCTCGCCGCATGTATAACTGTTCCACCTCATGATAGCACCCCGCAGGTCAATTTCTTATCCTTTTGTGTAAAAGAATCATTAGTATTAACTTCGATTTCTTACCTCTAGAGTTGGCAAATGACTTACCTGGATATTCTGTTTTCGCCCATTACCAGCAAGGCATTCGCTCCTGAGAAGGGCATGACCCTCCAAATTCTTGCTCCATGGTGACCTTAACCTCTCTCTCTCTCTCATACTTTTGCAGTATCATTTAACAGTGGAGTTACATTCTAGGGTTGAGTTGCAAGTAAGACGTCAGGAAGCTGGTGCAGATATTTCAAGAAGGGCAATTTTTGCTGGGAACTTCATGAAAGCCCAGCCTCCTGACAATTTGGAAGAAATAATGTGTCACATGTCTGCTGTGATTCCTCCTCCTCTCTCTTTTCCGCGCCCTGTTCTCGCTTCTCCTTTATCAACAGCTTCTGCTGTGGAACAGACAAAATCAAATGAGCCATCCCAGAACAGTGAATCTCAGGAATACAATATGGATAACTTAGATCAAGGTCTATTACAACATCCCTCCAACACAGGTTGGCATCTCCTTTCTTTCTGAAAACACATTTTCTTCAAAAATGACTCTATTTTTTCTCAGATCAAAAGATGCTGTTCCAATCTTCTCTGCACTCGGAGCTCGCTCCTTTCTTGGAGTATGGCTCACATTTGAAGGAGTTTACTGCTCTAGTGCAGCGCTGTTTTGTGAAATATATTGACTGTTCAGCCCATTACCAATCTGCAGATACTTCATATACAGAGTTTGCCAGTGCCCATTTACTGCTACAAGACAATCATCAGGTAAATACTGTTTGGCTTGACCTATTATAATAATTCTCAAGACATTTATTTTTTGCTTCAGCATCTGTGTTTAGTTTATATCCCAGCCCACTGCATTCCTCAATGGTAATTCTATTATTTTGTGTAACCATTCCATCTGTAATAATGAGTGCTTACTTCTTGACAGGCAGGAAGTATTGGTTCATGGTGAAGGTAAAATCTTTACTTTCAGTCAACTCAACGTCTTACGCAAATGTATCGACCTCCAAAGCATCAGGTACTTTACTTCTCTTTGTAAAAACGTCAGCACGCTGATTTGTGGTGTTACATATATGTTATTAGGGCCAGTGGTCTATGGTCCATGATTTCCTCGTTTGTTTCCCACCTGCCCCCAATGCTGCTGCTGCAAGTTGCAATTCTCTCAGTGGATCAAGAGAGTGCCTTCCAATTAATACAGGACGACGACCAAATGGTGTCTTCTTTGCCGGTCACATACAGATCTTTGCAGCCTACTCCACTCCGCCAGGTGCAACAACCAACTATCACTTTTGTTGTTTTAATTATTGGAGGAAAGAAATTTTAAACTGTAAACTGTAGGTCACGCCGTTGCTGTGGTCAGGAGGAGAAAAAATGATGATGCCTCATTATTCCCGTTACCATAATGAAGAAAAGCGAGTAAGCATCCTCTGTCGTATCATGAGCATTGTAACGGCCTCCATTCAATCACATGTAACCTTGCCTTTCACGATAAGCTCAGAACTAACTTGGGTGAGAGTTCTTTCACTGACGTGAGTGATAGGGGGTTGTGGTCTACAGAACTGGTGAAGCTTTGGCAAGGGCGCGAGGCTCGATTGGAGACGTAGTAACAAGCGTCTTTGTGTGTGATCCATCACTACCTCTTCTGTCAGACGCTTCTAATCCTTCGTGTCTCTGTTATTGCCAGTATATATTTTCGCTCCCTTATCAGAATAGTCCTTCAGCCTACTTATAAACGTTAACTGCTGTAATAGGATTAAGATTGAAACGGAAGGGCGAGCATTCAATGAGTTTTTGTTTAAGTTTGTGGGCATAGGAGCGCTAGTGCAGATCAGCAACTTGATCGTCCTGCCCTCTAGCAACGGAGCTCTCCGAGCTGATCACTTCACTACCTTCGCCAAACTTTGTCCCACCTCAGCTGATACAATGACCTCAGCTACCAAAACGAGGCTCTGCCCAACAGGCACTCTTTTTATCTCTCCTTTATATTTCATAAATGTAAATTGGGGCAAGCAATGTGCTTCATCCTTACCTGCTTTGTGTTTGTACATCTGTGCAGAGAAAGGCATAAGCCTTTTGCGCAGAGAGTGTCCAGCAGAAGTAATTGCCACAATGGAGAAATTAGGAAGCCTTGCCTTGCCCACACTTCATGCTTACCTGCCTCGAGATCCCATGGTGACACCGAACAAGGACGGCCACGAACCTGCTACTGGTCACCCAAGGCTTTCGAAGGGCACTCCCGTGCATATTTCAGGAACCATCGTGCACGTTTTCCAAGCAAACAGGTAGTTGCCCCAACAACAACAATTTGGTTACGAACGCAAAATTATATAATTTACTTCAACACCACGTGTGTGTGCGCGTGCGCCCGCCTGCAGAAAGCTTTGTTATCGAGGCTGCCCTGTATGTCATGCGCCACTGTGCCAGGGCGGCATCATGGTGGACGAGGGCGATGAGCAAGTGTGGTACTGCACGGAGTGCTCTAGCGTCGTAGGGTCCCCTCATGCACCACCACCCGTGTTCTATCAGGCGTCCTTTCTTGTGCGTCCAGCAATCCGTCTGCCAGCCCAGCAGCAGCAGCAGCAGCAAGTTAAACTTAATGTACGTAGTCATCGGGTATTCAAACAAAACTTCCCCCCCCCAACATGTCACGTTTCATCTGAGTTATATTATATTTTCACACAAACAACACACACAGGTCGGGGGAGACAGTGGGGGGCATCTTCTGAGTAAGCTCTTGGGTGGGATGCCTTCCTCCTCCTCCTCCTCTTCGCTGCACTCGTTGGTTGGCTGTAAGATCAGCGCCCACGCACTCGTAGTGTCCTTGCCTGCCATAGATGATGATGACGGCGGCGATGATGTGTACAACAACGACGACGACGACGACGACCGCCACAACAGCGATCCAACGAGGGACGACAACGCCTTCATCACGTTGCAAGTCGTGCGCTGGCTACCCCACCAAGAGGGGCCCGAACATTGAGGGGTGGGGGGGGATCCATGTTGAGACAATGATGCATTTGTAAATATGATGATATGTGTGGGTGGTGGGGGACCCTTCTTCACATACAGGACACTATCTACTTGTA
>CDFI01101123.1:0-12034 GCA_000826405.1 Acanthamoeba divionensis | reverse complement strand
AACCCTGCATTTGGACTGCTCACTCCCCTTCTCTCCTTTACAAACAGCTGTGTCTTCTCAAAATCCCATCCCCTCTTCCACATCAAATACCTATCCGAGATTAAACACAAGGTTGAAAGATAATATTAGGGTACTTGCTTAAATCTCTCTGCTCTCTCTGCTCTCTCCAGCCACACACAACTAAGAAGAGGGAGAGAGACGGTACCCTATCATCATGGCAGAAGAGCGGGAGACGCCTTGTTGGCAGTGGATCAAAAGTCGGCCCTCGGCTTTAATTACATTCTCTATCCATTCAATTATGTCATAAAACATACAAGTTATGTCCTCTCTCACCCCGTCTGTCAGATACAAGGTCCTGTAGACAAAGTCATTCGGGTAGTAGTCGGGGCAAATGGAACCAGCGCAGTTCAGTATGTGTGTAATACCCTCCCGCTTGAGAGTTACGAAGTCGTTGGATACAGTTTGACTGCCCAAAAACAGCTGCTCTGTGATCTTTGAACAAATCGAGTCGTACTGCTTGAGCTTCTCACTTTTTAGCTTGGTTTCAGCCTTATTGAACATGCTGTCTGATTCTCTCTCCTTATCCTGCATTGTCTGTATGTCTGAGAGATTGAAGTTGGCGATGGGTAGTGATGGTTTCGGTTTGATGCCAGTTTGGAGAAGAGGCAGCTTGAGCTTTGCAGCAATTTTCTTGTGGCTGGGGGGCGGAGAGGAAGGGCCGGGCACAGTGGAAGAAGGAAGAGGCAGAGACTTGGCCTTTGGAGAGCGCGGTTTCTTGAATGAAGCGGACCCCGATTGCGAAGTCGGTGAGATGCAGTTGGTGGTGTTTTGATTGGGAGTGGAAGAAGAGGAGGAGGAGATGGTGGCATTTGAGTCTTGGTCTTCTCTTTCTGTTTCATCTTTGGAGGTGGGTGAATTCAACAAATCAAATAATGAGTCAGCCGAGTGTGAACGAGTGTAGTTACTGGGACTTTTCTTGTCTTCTTGAGAGGAGAGCTGAGAAGGGTGTTGTTGATGAAACATGTTTTTCACCCTTTGCAGAGACAGCTTGGGGATTCCATTAGCCCCCATTTGGGACGCATTTGAGCATTGTGATGCTGGGTCGCCCATGCAGGCCCTGTGTAACAGTTGCTCAAAGAGATGGTTCCCTGATGCTCGAGCATCAAAATCAGAAACATTCGATCGGCGGGGGCAGTGCATGGGAAACATGGAAGTCAATGATGCTTTCTCTCCTCGATAAAACAGCTTTTGCTTCAGTTTGCTCTTGTTCTTGAGAGCTTTCTCTAACTCAAAACTTTTGGCTAGGGCGATCGCTTGGGTGTACTTGTTCGAATCTTTGCCATGCCAAATGTACATGTCGTAGGCGAAGCCAGCTGAGTTAGAAGAATCGCGTGGAGAAGAAATGAAGGCCTCTTCCAACCGGTTGGCAAGGCCCCTCGGCGTGAAAGCCTCAATTGAAGCATTCAGAAGGGTACCAACGGTCACTTCGGCTTCTACAACATTGTTGTTGTTGTTAATGGCCAGGTCTCCATTCGAAGAAGGGCACGAAGGGTTCGAATCCTCCTTAAAAATGTGCAACGCCAGGTAGACTTGATTGAGGTCGAAGTTGGAAAAGCTTTTGTTCAGGACAAGTGGTGTAGTTTGTATTTGTTGGGGGTCTTCCAAGTTGGGAAAGAAGCGCCAAATGTGGAGCGAGCTTTTGAAGTCATTGCAGTTGTTGTTGGCTTTATTGATGTCGTCCTTAACTTGGTCTCCGCTAAGCACATCAGCAAGTGGGAGGGGCTCTTTCTCAACGGCTATATGATTGCCCATGTTTGTCACGGCACTAGTAGCACGTTGGGGAAAAAAATACAAATGATGAGGATGTGGTTTCAAGAAGAAATAAGAAGAGAAAACAGATAAAACGAGAAAAAGAAGAAAGAGAAAAATGTTTAAATGGGGGAGGCTAAAAAAAAGAGAGGGAGAGATGAGGTTCTCTCTCTCGGAAAAAAGGCTTCACAAGGGTCAATTCGTTGGAAGCAAAGCAAACATATTTTTTTTCCAAAACAACTCTCAGATCACGAGAGTTGAATTATTCTTATTGTACCTTCTCTTGTTGTTAATGAGTGAAGCCTTTCACAAATCACTTCCCATTTGAACCTGCTTTCGTCTGTTTGAAAGCAAGCAAAGACTATACAAGAAGGCCAGGTGATTGACTCTTTTGGATTGGTTTGTTATATTTGCTGGAAGAAGAAGAGCTTCCAGAGGCAGTCTCTCTTGGTTGACGTTGGTGTGGCGCTGTATGGTAACAAGGCGGCGGGACAGAAGCTGGGGGGTTCCAACAGAACGAATTCAAAAAAATGCACTTTAGCGCGTGGCTGGGTGATGGGCTCTGCCTGTTGGGCGTTGTGGGTTGCACCGCACCGCGTTTACCGTAATACATAAAAAAAAAAAAGAGGATGGGGGAGCCAAAGATAGATCACCATACCACCATTTTTCTGGGAATTGATCTTTTAGCACCCCCCCCGCATTAAATACACAACATTGGGAATGTTTCTTTTTTTTAATAGAAGAAATCAAGCTTTTATTTCGTCTCTACTTCGATTGCTGTTTCAAAGCTGAAAAATGGGCATCAAGGGCGTGCTCCAGCGCAGGCCAGAAAAAAGGGTCGGGTTGTGTGCTGGTCGATGCTGCTGCATTCTGCTGGACCTGCTCGCAAAGGGTCTCGAGCTGCGATAGCTCATTTTCCCGCTTGCGGCGGCACAGCGATGCAATCTGGAATAGGGTCGCCCCAGCTGCTGCTCCTTTTTTGAGGAGCAGCGTAGTAATCCTGTTTACGCGCACCACCTCTTCGCCCAGGCCCAAGCTCCTCAGCAGGCGTGAATCCTCGTCTACGTCGATGGCCTCGATTTCGCGTAGCAAAGGCTCGCTGAAGGGCTTCCTGGCTTGTGGCCAAAAGAGCCACTCCCAGTTGGCTTCTGAAAAATCAACCGGAAAGGCATAGGCATGATCGATTGGCACCAGCGAATAAGTGCTTATTTGCTTAGATTGATCTGCCTTAGGGAGACCGTTTGTTGTTGTTGTTGTTGTTGTTGCGGTATTGGTATTCGTCTTACGCACAGCGAGCATGTTGCCCCCGTGCCTGTCTGTGTTGAAAGTTCTGATATCGAAGCATGCTATTCTGTGCACATCCTCCACATCGAACCTGTGAGCAGGCACGTCCCAGGAAGCACTCTCGTGGTCCACAAACTGTTGAAGGGAGCCCACTTTCTCCTCTTCCCCGCAGAAAATGGGATGCTTGGCTTTGACGAAAGCAGTGGCCGGTACACCAGCAAAGCCCCTGTCAAACGCATAGGCTGCGACTTCCCTCAAAGCGCTCTGGCCCATTGGGATCGAACAGCGAACTCGCTTCTCATCTTCATCTTCTTCTTCTTCCATCTTCAAACCATCTTCTCCAACATATGATGTGGCACCAGCATCAAGGGCAGCTGTTTTCTTGGGATTGTTGGGTGCTTGTGGGTCCTCGTCATTGGGCTTGAACACCGCCACCATACTGCCCTGTCTGTTGCGCATAAAGTAGGCGCCACCTTGGCCCTCTCCACACAGCTCTGGCGCGTGCACTTCAATGCCTTCGTCTGCTTGCTTCAAGATGCTGGCAAAGTCTTCGTCATAGAGAGATGCATCATTATTTTCTGTACATGTTAAGAACGCTGCTCTCTGGACAGAGACTATCTCTGTGTAGGCCTTGGTGTTGGTCTTGGCATTGTGCTCAGGGTCATAAGTGATTTGCTTGGCGTTGCGGCTTTGCTGCTGCTGCTGTGCATACTCATGACTGGAAAAGAAAGAAGACTCAAGGAGAAGCTTGACTGGGATTTGGATTGTAAGGTTAACAACCAAAAACAGCTGATTCCAATTCAAGAGTTGGATGTGAACGAGCCTCAGCTCGAGGTAATCCGTCATGATTCTAAAGAGTCTTTGTGGCGCGCCAATTTGAATTGCTGAGAGTTATCTGGCCTCTATTTGGTTAGTGGTGGTCTTCAGTTTGACGAACTGAAAAAAAAAATGCTGTGTCTAAAATCCAATTTGGTTCTTATGCTCACACACTTGCGTACGGTAATCGACTTCAGCGTGGTTGAAGCAGACGTGGTGTCATTAGCTCTTTTTTTCTTTTTGTGCTACTCATCAAGAGAGTGTTTAGAACTGCATGCTTGCCTATGCGACGTGCAAAAAAAATAATGAAGGTTGTGTGTGCGCTGGGCTGTGTGTATTGTGCAAAGTGAGTTGGCCACGTCCACAAGCTACAAATCGATACAGCAAAGTTCGGTGCCACCTGTCTGAAAATCGCCGAAAAATAATTTACAGGAAAGCCCGTCAACGCAGCCGTTGACCGCACCGTTGGCACTTGTCGATTGGTCGGAATTAAAGAGTTCCTAAAGACTCCTGGATAGTTCCGAGAATTTTCGTATTTTTTCATAAGGTCAGGAATGGACACTGCTTTTTCCATCCAGGCAAGGTCCACGGAAGAAAACAGCCAGGTTAAATAATTTCTTAGAAGAATTACGATTAATTACAATTCCACCAAACCTTTTCTTCTTATTCAAAAAAAATAATTGAATTTACATTCCCTTGGGAGCCAAGTTTAACATTGTGGGTAATCACACATGAAACGTTCCCTAGATTACAGTGATGCATCACAAGATTGTTCTGTGTACAAGACACTTCATGTGACCAAAAAAGCTCGTGCTGTCTCTCTTTCCTCCTTGGATCCCTTCTCTTTCTTTATCCAAGCTCCTCCTGTTGCCTATGCTCAAGCATACTCCCCCCTCTCCGACTATATGGAAGGTCTCGTCAATGGAGACTTCGCTGTTTCACAAAAACCTTTTT
This sequence comes from Acanthamoeba divionensis, assembly GCA_000826405.1. Taxonomy (NCBI): domain Eukaryota; phylum Discosea; order Longamoebia; family Acanthamoebidae; genus Acanthamoeba; species Acanthamoeba divionensis. The sequence continues at coordinate 7,171 of CDFI01101123.1, read as the reverse complement.
CGCACCACGAACACTTGAGTTGGTTGTTCTGCTCCTCAGATTGGCTTGAAGAAGATACAAAGATGCAATTTAGAGACTATTGGAGCACATTAGAGCGTGCTTTGGCCATGGCAAGCACTGACCAAATCTCGGTACTCCCAAAGAAATCAAAATTTTTCAAATCTGGAGAAAATAAGTGCAGTTTTTTTTTTTTTTTGCTGTTTTACCAGATTATCAAGTGCCACTTTCACACCGTGTTCTGACTCTCGTGTTTTAGGATCTGTGGTGCCGCTTCACTGTTGTGGATAAGATTTTGACCCTCTACGATACAGAAGGGTGGAAGAATGCTCAACAAGGTGTGCAATCACTTTCATATTTGTTACTTGACTGATGGGACGCTTTGCTGATTCCTATTTCTTTGTCTTCTAGGTTCTGATTTCATTCCTTTTCAAAAAGAAGTTTGGTGGGTCAAGTCGGCACACAAATGGTTCACCAGTTCGGGTGTTGCCTTTACAAGCTCTCCCTACAAAGCCTACCTCAAAACTGCCATGTCTGCCCTCATTCTTGAATTATGGTATACTTTCTCTTGAGCCCATTGGTCACAAACCAAACCAAGGTTTATTTGGATAATTATCACCCTCTGATTTTTTTTTCTCCCACCAAACTGCACCAAGGTACCGATTTGTGTGGGCGGGACACACTTATCAGGCCTATAGAGAACTGAGGCATATGGAAAAATGTGGTGACGACTCCACGGTTCAGCCAACTAATGAACTTTGTGAGGAAATGGATGACTACGATAGCGAGGATGTGATAGACGATAATTATATTGAAACAGAGGTATCTATTTACATGTTGACATCTTGTGAAGCATGCTTCACAATTTTTGCTTTTCTTTGCCTTTCTACTTCATTCTTGTTGATCAGTCTTTGACAGATAGACGTCGACGAAGATGATGCAAGGAGAAGGGACGATGAAGCGGATGAAGATAGTGATGAACATGAGGAACTCAGAAAGAAAGTAAAAAAAGACAGTGGCACACATAAAGAGAGTGAGAAAGAAGAAAATGAAAATGTGATATTGGATGAATGTGAGGATTTGTATTCTGAGGGCACGGATGGGTACTCGGAGAGTGAGCAAGAAAGAGACAATGATTACCGTTCAATTCCAGGAGTAGTTTCTTTATTCTTTCCACACCCGTTAGTCACGCGGGCTATTGATCAAATAGAAAGCGACTTCTTCCAACAAACAGAGGACCAAGAAAAACAACTCAGTGTGGTTACACCTTCAGCTCCTTCATTCCGACCATTTGGCACAAGCAAACCTATAAACGAACACGTTGGCAACTGTGATATGGACCTAGAAAAACCCGAGGAGCCAGATACTAACGAGAAAGACAAAAAACAAGGACAAGAAGGTGGAGTACTTTGGAAGATACATGGTGTACTCGACCTCTTGGTGGATCTTGTTGAAACAAGAAACGCTACACAAAACATTCCTAATATGCCAACGCGCGAACAGATACTAACAGACGTTGATAAGCTTTATCGTAAGAGGTTTCTTCCCTTCTTGCACATGCTGGGCATTAAAACCAATACCTCACTTAGTGACCGCGCCACAGAACTTATCAAGGTAATGAGTGCATTTTGGTTATTTGATATTTGTTGACTCATATCCTGCAAATAGGCAAACAGTTTGTATGAATGGAAATGGAGAGAGGAACTTCCTGCAAGCTTTATTGGCCAGGTAACGCCCAAATCTTCTTCTTTATGCAACATTTCTTCCGACTGTGCGCAAAAGAGCACCCAGTGTATTATACATTTCTAAAATTTGAACACGGTGGGGAATTTCGTTCATACGTATGCAGGTCTACGTCACATGCTTCAGGAACTTAACCTGTGACGGACGAGTGTCGTGTGGACGCCAAATGGTGGACCTCTTCCCCGATCTCTTTCTACTGGCCGATCCACGCACAGATACCGCTATCCCTCAGGTTTCTCACTCTCCTAACTTTTCCTTCTCAGAAAGTTAATTGGCTTGAAGGTGTGGCTCAGACAAAGCCTGTTTTTAACAGACTGCAGCGAGGTTGGAAGACATGCTTAAAAATAAGGGAAAGTTCAGTGATGATGTAGATACCCTGGTGAGAATGTTGGATGAACTTTTAGAAGAAAAGAAAGCAATACTGAAGAGCCTACGAGACGAAAGTTCTGAGAGCCGCTCAGTTCAGGTGGAACCAAAGAATAAGATCAAGGAATTGATTGGAGGCAGAATGCATAATATGCGCGAAAACAGGCTCAAAGAAGTAGAGGAGTTGGTTGAGGCGATCAAAGATGAGTTGAACAAGTTGACTTCCCAGGTTGATGCAATCCCACCAAAGGTTGCCTCGTTTCTGAAGTCAAACAGTAGAGTGCAACAAGGAAATGGTGGTGTGGATGACAACGTTGTCAAGACAAAGAAAAGAATCGCTTTTGCCCCTGTGAAGCAGCCGCGAAGTAAAGAATCAGAAAATGAACTCGTAATTTCTCTTCAGACTGTACAGAGAATACTTACATGTGCAGGAGTTGATGACAGGTATGCCAAGGCGAACCCATTGTCACTAATCTTCATACACTTTGTCGTCAAACGAACTAACGAAGCATATTGCAGGACGGTGATAGTATCATTGAACCCCACTGACATAGCAATTCACCTTTCTTCAAAAGTTATGCATAACGCGCAAGGTAGATTTGCTTACCAATATATTGGTATCGACATAAGATTATCAAAGACTGACACTTTCTTTTTCCTTATTTTAAGGTGCAATCTTCATGTACAATTCCTCCACCAAGAAAGCAGCACAACAGCATATTAGAGAAGTCTGCGGTCAGCTCCTTTACAAGACAACAAGTAGTGTCCAAAAAAGTTTGGACCAACACTTCCCACTCATTGAACAGACAAAGCGAGGAAGACCCAAATTAAAGCACACTTTGGATACGAATTGCAATTCGATCAATTCAGGAACCCAGAGTATTACAGAGCTGCTTAACAAATTAGAACAGGAAATGAAAGTTCAGCTCAGTGTGGCACAGAGAAATGAATTGCAGGATTTGTTGGTACAATACACAGCCAAGTCAGGTTCCAAATCTGTCAGAGACGCTTTAGTCAGGAAGATGGCGAAAACCTTTCATAAATTGAGATATAAGGACTACGTTTCAACCGAGGCCTACAACAAGAACCACGCACTGCAGGTCCTGGACTCCTGCAAAAAGATGTTGACTTCTCCAGGACCATCTGTGGTGCTTATTGTTTCTTCATCTTACTTGTGGGATATCCGGTTTTCCCGGGATAGAAAACAGGCACAAATATTTGATGCCATGAATCAGCTTGCTGAACATAAAGCTTCCAGGTACCAAGCAACAGCGCTTGTTCCTAAAATGTACTTTACTCATGAAGATTTATAAATTTTAGGTGCCGAATTGTGGTATATAATACGCAATACCCAGGGGAGTACAATAACGATATCCACTGTTTCATTCCTTGGCGCATAGAAGCACGCAGCAGAATACTGGAAGAAAATACTTTATCTCCCTTGTTTCAAGACCTGAAGCCCCCAACAACTCAAGGTAAAAACATCTTAGCTCTTTTTCGTTGCGGTGTTTATTGTCTGACATCTATCACAGCAGTTCATGGAGAGAAGGGGACAGGCCCAAAAGACAAAGGAAGAAATTTCATCAACAAGTTAGATTTACTCTATTGCGAGATGGGAGCAAAAGCAAGCCAACAAGCACAGGCTTTACTGAAGGAGAGTTACACGCCGGGAGTTGTCAGAACGTTCAGCATTTTCTATCCCAATAGTCGTGTGCCGATTGTGCCCTTTCACTTTGGTATGCATGCCATGCACATCTCACAGAAATATCTAACTTTGGACCTGAATGATAACCATATCGTGGAAAATGCACAAGCAAACCATTCTTTGCTGCGGAAGCATGACAATATTCCCAACACGTGGTTTTATTATTGCAAGCAAGAGATTGATCATGACAAAAAGCTGAGTGGAACTGCCATTATTGCATTATGGCAGCTGAAGAACAGCAACAGCACAGATATCTCTCCACTAATGATATACAAATACAGACAGTATTGGGAATACCTCATTTACCAAAAGATCAGAAAGTATGGACTAAACATGGAGCAGACACAAGATTTTTTGGTTTCTACGTTTTTCTCACCAAGCACGGGCCGTGAAAGTGAATGCGTCTTGCATCAATACTACGAGGGCATGTTTATCATAAGCGACCATCCTGGTAAAGCTGTATGTGGTCACAATTCGAATCACACACAATGAGCCTACACTTTCATATTCTGTTTTACACTTTACTCACTTTTGTCTCTGCCCAACAACAGACAGTAATCTGTACTCCCCGCTTCGTGAGCAACCTCCGGTTTTATACTTCGGATCCAAGTATGAGCCCTGGCGCCCACCATGAGGAGAATCTAATAGCTGAAGACATAGAAAAGTCTCCCTTCTTCGGAACTTGGCCGATGGCTTTTCCTCGTCAAGGGGAAAATACTCAAGCCGACCCCCTTGTGCACATTCACCATTTGCACGGAGAGGCTGTGCGTACTCTTTTTTTTTTTATTGTGGTGGTCCTTCTAAAACTTATTCTCACTTTAATCTTGTTTCTATTTTATCTTAAGCAAAAGGGAGAAGCGGGAAGCTTGTTTAAATATCTCATTGTGGGCAACGATGCATTCTGGCGTTTTATGCAAGAAGCAGGGCCCTCCGAGGTGGATAGATTTCGCACAACTATAGAACAGCGAATAGTAGGAGATCCTGACAACTTCGTAGCAGACGCTTGCACTGGCCCTCTTTCGTGGGACGGCCTCCTCACTCAGATTGATATTGACCTACACCAGGTGAGTTAAAGCTTGCAACTGTCATTTCTTAAAACAAAAACTGGTCTGGTTATTTAACACACACGCAAACATAGGCAGAATCTACTCGAGATAGGCTGATTTCATCCCTTGAAGAATGTGTGAGCCAATCTGAAGCTTTGAAAGTGTTCATGAACAAGAGCAGAGAAGAGGACATCGTGTTTGCCACTCTGATGAACATAAGTTTGGAGGATGAAACAAACTGGCACTATTGGAAGGACGCTTTGCAGTTGTCACCAAATTGCCCTACCACCAACTGGGCCAAGATAACCTGCCCCCAATCTGTTCCTCGCCGTTATTTCCCGCTTGAGGATAACCACCAACAGGAAGGCAGCACCCCACATGTACATGATGTGGTGCATGCGTTGGGCAGGCAAACAATATGAGACCAATGCTGGTTGAGATGAATCTCACTTTAATCTCAATGTCGTGAAAACATATATTATAAATTCTCTTTGGCAAAACAAACGGTAGGTCATTTTCTTTTTTTCTTTTGCAAAATAAATAAAAAAACATGCAGCAAGCCGTTACTTTCTGAACTGTGCCCGGCAAAAAACTGGAAAGTGATTTTGTAGACCTGGGGGCTGTTTGGTTCGACAAATAATATTTCTAATCAGCACTTTTTATTCAAAGGTCACACGCTTCGGGCGCTGTTGCGTGAATTTGGGAGCCGAGAAGCTCACTTTGCCGCCATACGGAAAAGCCCGCCCCCCTCCCGCTATCAACCCGCAAACACCCACAACAACTGCTTTTCTCGATTTTATTTTCAAAAAGAATAAAAACTTCGCTTCCTCCACCCCTTGCGATCAGTCTCAGAGTAGAAGGAATCCACCCCCCAGTTGTCGTTTTTATTGAAGCGCTATGGAGAATAGGGAAAACAAACCAACTGGTGACAGCGGCCAACCTAAAAGGGCACCCATGTCCCCCAAAACCGATGGAAGGCCCACTGGTGATAGAGCCGCCGCAAGGAATGAGCAAAGCTTTAACAGTTTCGCTGCTTATGATGACAGAAAACCTGCCCAGGAAAGCACACCTCTTAAGAGAGACATCAAAAGAGATGAAGAGGAAGGAAGAGGAGGCTATAAAACAATAGATGACGACGACGACTTTGACATGGAAAAACCCATACACGAGCTTAGTGCGATGCAAAAATTAGCCCTCGTGTTGACTCGCCTTGCAGCCTGGGCATGTGCTGTTCTTCTCATCATTATTGGAATCGCTGAATACTTTGAATACGGCACCATTGACAATCTACACTTGAGCTCTTACATTGTGGCCGCTTACATGATTTTCTTCGGCTTTATTTTCATCATTTGTGAGCTCACAGATTGGAAACTTCGCAAATACTTTGGATTGCTCTTTAAATACACTGGCAGAGGTCTTGCCTACATCTTCTGTGGAAGTCTTTGCTTCGGTAAGTTTCGCCCTAAATATCCAACTTATGATGATCCTGTGTGTGCTCTCCAACTCACGATTGTGGTGGTGTCACAAATGCAGGTTTGGCCAACAACCGTTTTTGGCCTTTGGGTCTTGCAATTGGATGCAGTCTTCTTGGAGTAGGGGTTGCTTTAATTGTTATTGGGTGGATGTTCCCTGACCTTCCGAGCTTGGATCCTTGGTGCTATTCTTCAAAAAGGGATGAAGATGATCGAAGGCCCAGGCGTCACTGACACACAGAGAAAGAAGCGAGCGAAACAAGGAGGGAGACATTCATTCATTCTGCAGTTTGTAAAAAAAAGAATTGATTCTGAGACTGAGGGGGACAAAGAAAAGCACACACACAGTATGTTTTATAGTTGTGAAGTAGGTTATTATTATTATTATTATTATTCTTAATGAGAGCAAACATTGTTTATTCTAATTCACCCAACATGAGACCTCTCTCGACGGGGCAAGGATATCGCACTGCCTAATGAAAAAAAAAAAGGTTTTTTTTGGGGTGAGGGTTGTTTTGCAGGGTTGCGTAAGAGATGCAGCAGGATGCATCTGCCACCCCAATTGTGCATCTGGTTGAAACTGCGCAGCTGGACCAACTGAAGAAGCATTTGGAACAGAATCCTGGTGCAGTGAACAAGGCCGAGCGAAATACGCTCAAGACTCCATTACACTTGGCCTGTGAAAGTGGCAATGTCCAAATAATAGATTTACTCATTTCTATGGGAGCAAATACCACAGCAAGAGATGCTCACAAGCTCACACCATTCTTCTCAGCCGTAAAAAAAAATGCAGTTGAAGTTGTCAACCACCTCATTTTGAAAGGATTCGACCCCAACGTGAC
>CDFI01101119.1:0-12012 GCA_000826405.1 Acanthamoeba divionensis | reverse complement strand
CGTTTTTGAAATCTTAAGGTGGTTTACTGGAGGGAATGATCGGAATGCAGACGTTGATGCACGTGCTCCCCAAACACCAGCCAAGACACACATCATCATCATCATCTTTGTGCACACTTGTACACTTGTAGTGTCATGGGGCTTGCTCTGCTGTTCTCCTGATCTCTTAATATACTGATTGCAGTGCTCTCAGTTCAGTTTGGTCCACTTCTGCCAAGGCTTGCCTTTGTTGGCCTCAAAAAGACCTGTCTCTATATACTTTCTGTGTGACAATATATGTACACCAATATAAACATCCCGACCACTCATTTGAACAGGCGATGGAAGACTACCTGACCGTAGCAAGGTTGAGAGGTTGATCTGTGGACACCAGATTAACGACCCACGATGGGATATAGCCCTTTGGGTTGATTCCCACTAATGGGTAGTGTGACCATTTAGTTGGAAAATTTAAAAAAAAACGATTGTGAGATGATTTTGTACCGTACCAACATAAATGACATCCGTTGTGTTTTCTTCTTTTCCAGGCCGTGCGATGTATCCACTTGCTTTGAGCTCTCCTGTTTTATCGTCGTATGTTAAAATAGTACTCTACTCTGTGGTTGCCTTCTCTGAAATAGTTACCTCTCACATAACCTTTCATTTCGGGACAGGCTTGGTGCTCTGTGGAATCCGACACCTGCACAAATGAACTGATAATAAAATCCAAGGGTTTTGTGTTTAGTGAAGGAGGTAAAGAGGAGTTGCATTTCTCTATTGTTATTTTGATTAATGTGTGCATCTTTGCTCTCTGCTCTCTAAACACCACAATACCCATCAGGGAACTGTTGGCGAACACCAAAGAGTACAAAATCTCTGTTGGCCACGGGAAACGGGGCTCTAAACTGAAAATGCAGCATCTCGTACAACATGTCACCTTCCTCCACGCTGGCCAGAAAAGGGTGTCAGGAAGGGTCAGAATGCAACATGCAATGGGACTGACCTTGGTTCTAGCCTCTCGCCATGAATCCATGAAGGATCGTACACACCTGAAAGCAATAAACAAGTTCAGTTTAATATTGTATTAGAAGAGCGCGCAAAAGGCCAACTCACTTGTGTGGCGGAAGTCTTGAAGCATCTCTCGAAGCACATCTATGTGGCAATGAAAAGTAGCTTTTCCTCTCATCATATTCAGGTCGCTTCCCACGGGCTTTTTGCGCCTGTAAGAAATGCATTCCCCAATTGATTTAGTTGCCCCAAAATGAGACGTTTATTTACATTTGTGCTTATCCATACGATATGGCAACCCCTTTCTTCACGGCAACAAACTCCCAACCTGAGGATTCGTCTCCATTTTCCTCAGTCAATATCCTCTCAATGACGCTATGTGCACGCACTTTCATTTGATGAATACCATCGTTGTTTGGCGAGATAGGCAGCAGGCTGGCATCTTGTGCGATCATGGTGGTGGCAGAAGTAGTTCGGGAGGCTTTTTGATTTGATTTTCTGGATTTGAAAAAGAAAGAAAAAACCTTAAATTCTGTGTCTCATTTCTCCTACGAATAAGAGCTTCCCGGAAATAACCACGAACTACAAGTAAAACTGGGATTTTATTCTGATAATTCAATTTAGGAGAGGTGGAGAAATTCCCGGTTGGAAGGTTTCTTCCGAGCCAATGGAAACAGGCGGTGGGAAAGTTGGGAAGGCACAACCCGCAGATAAATGTCTGCAATTATCCGCGGAGGGCCCAATTTGATCAGCAGGTGATTGAATCACTCCCGCAGATTGCAGCACTTAATGGAGCGGCCCGCCGCATTCAAAAAGCCTTCTGTTGTGCCATTTGGCCTTTTGTCTGTTCTTCTCCTGTCTGCTTCACCAACGGCCCTTTTTCTTTGAGCACGTCACCATCTCTCACATACACCATCCTTTCATCCTTTCTCGCAAACACACATTTCCAAAGAATGAGATCTACATTGGGAAAGGATTTCGAGGTTCAGAACCCAGCCGTCAAGTACTCCGAGGATGCTATTGAATCTGTGTTGGAGTACACACAGACAATCGCCGAGGTCTCAGAGGGTGGCCACATCACTGTTACTCCCCAAACAACCAAATTTTTGCTCAAGACAGACCGCCGTGTGCCGCGCACAGGCTGCATGCTTGTCGGCATTGGTGGCAACAACGGTTCCACAGTTGTTGCTGGTACCATAGCCAACAAAGAAGGCATTACCTGGCGCACACAAAGGGGAGTACAAACTCCTAATTACTGGGGCTCTTTGACCCAATCCTCGACTCTTCGTCTTGGCACCAACTCCAATGGAGACGACGTCGTCATCCCCTTCAAGAAGATCCTTCCCATGATTGAGCCCAACGACCTCATCTTCTCTGGTTGGGACCTTTCCAAGGCCAATCTCGCAGAGGCCATGGAACGTGCCGAAGTATTGCCCTATGATCTCCAGAGGCAACTCGTGCGTACCCCTGATCTCATAGAGATAGAGATATCCTGTTTGAATCAGGGCTTTGTATAATAACGAAACTCGTTTTATTTGTTGAACAGGTTCCCTACATGAAAGACATGAAGCCTCTTCCCACAATTTATGACCCCGACTTCATTGCAGCCAATCAGAGCGACAGAGCCGACAATGTTTTGACGGGCACCAAGTGGGAGCAGCTGGAAAAGATCAGACAAGACATACGCGATTTCAAGGCCTCAAACAACCTTGAGCAAGTCATTATACTCTGTAAGTTCTTACAACCAGTCTTCTCTTGAACCTTCAAATGTTCAAAAAGTAATACTCCGAAATTTAGTTAACTAACGAATAATGCCATAAAAGGGACCGCCAACACAGAGCGCTTCTGCGACATTGCCGCCGGCCTCAACGACACAGCTGACAATTTGTTGGCCTCCATCAAGGCTGGAGAAAGAGAGATCAGCCCAAGCACCATGTTTGCTGTTGCCTCCATCCTGGAGGGCTGCCCCTACGTCAACGGTTCCCCACAAAACACATTTGTTCCTGGCGTTGTCGAACTCGCCGAACGCCATAATGTGTCCATCGCCGGTGATGATTTCAAAACTGGTCAGACTAAGATGAAGTCTGTCATGGTTGATTGGCTTATTGGTGCTGGTATCAAGCCTGTTTCCATCGTCTCCTACAACCATTTGGGCAACAACGATGGCAAGAACTTGTCGGCCCCTTCCCAGTTCCGTTCCAAGGAGATCTCCAAATCGAACGTTGTTGACGACATGGTAGCTTCTAATCCTATTCTCTACGAGCCCCACGAACACCCCGACCACACAGTTGTCATCAAGTACGTGCCCTACGTTGGAGACTCCAAGCGCGCCCTCGATGAATATACCTCCCGTATCTTCTTGGGTGGCCACAACACCATTGTCATGCACAACACCTGCGAGGATTCTCTTCTTGCAGCTCCTCTCATCTTCGATCTCATCATCATTGCTGAACTCATGGAGCGAATTCGCATCAAGAAAGCAGACACAGAGGAGCCCTTCGAGAAGCTGCACCCAGTTCAGTCCATCATGTCCTACTTGCTCAAGGCGCCTATGGTGCCCCCAGGCACACCCATTGTGAACGCCCTCATGAAGCAGCGCGCCTGCCTCGAAAACATCTTCCGCGCTTGCGTCGGTCTTCCACCCGAGAACCACATGCTCCTCGAACACAAGCTCCAGCCAAACTCGTCCAAGAACTAAAGCTCTCTTTTTCTCCTTCGCTCTACGTTTTTTTTTTCAACAACAATCAGTGATCATCACCGTCGTCGTGATTTTCGTTTTTGTGGTTTTTTTTGAAGTAACATATTGACACACACACACACACACACATATGTGTGGCCAATGTCTTTTTCTATCCCCCCCCCTCTTCTCTTCTATTTATTGTAAGTACCCCCCCCCATGATGTCTTTGTTCTGAACTTTATGAAAGGCCTTGGCATTTTCATCACAAAATAAATCGACACTTTAAAGATTTCTTGTTTCATTCCAATCATTCTCTGTATCTCTGAAAAGGTACTTGTTGAATCAACTACTTAATGTTCTTTCTTTGTGGAATGCATCCTTCGCTCCAGAGTTGTTGGCAGGCACTCTTCACTACAAAGACTGGAACAAGGTCAGGGCAACTATAGTTGGAATCTCTGGCCATGCCCGGTTTATTCTTTCGTTTGTGTTTTCACTACACATTGGCTACAGTTGCTGCAAAAGTTTGGAAATTAGACTGGCAACTTGCTGGCTTGGCTGCCGCCTTGCATCAGCCGCAGCATCAGCTCCACGATCAATAAGTGAAGCCTCAATCACAGTAAATGCGCACACGCGCATGGAGACGTGGCGTGCCACAATCACCTGGTCTGCTACACCTGTTGTTGTTGTTAGCGTGGACACAGTGAACTGGTTTGAACGGCAGCTGTGATTGTGGTTGTGTGTGACCTGTAGCGAGGGCATTGGCCTTGCAGAATGAGGCATATTTACGGTCTGTCTCAGATCCAAATATAGGACCAGTGAATAGGCCAATGATGCCCTCCTTCAACTCCAACCCCTGAGACTAAATGAACAATGTTAACGTGTATGTAGAGGCAAAGAGATCTTGATGTGATTCTCAGTACCTGAGCCACGATGTGGGCTTTACTGCGGAGATTATCATCATAGGCATTACTCATGTCCGGAAAACGGTCACCCCACCTGCCCCACCACAGACAGAGACGAGTAAATTCCACGATTTGACTTTTTTGCATGAAACATTAAGGTTATGAGAGACCTTTCTTCATTGGGGCCGAAGAGCGGATTTCGTCCAGTGAAATTGATGTGGTCTGTGACCAGCATGACGCTACCTGGGCTCGACAACTCGTCGCATGCAACAGCTGAGTGAGCAAAAACCACAGTATCCACGCCGAGTGCCTTCAACAACTGTGCACAGAAACAGGTTCAGGCCATAAAACGTTGTAACTATGAAATCGAGCGGATACATACATGTATGGGAAAGACAATCTCAGAAAAAGGTATTCCCTCGTTGATATAATGCATACCCTTAACGCAATAAATAGGCACGTTTCTTTCTTTTAGCTTAGCATAGAACAAGTGGATGTATTCAGGAAGGTATGGAACATTATGAATTTCTTTGATCTCTGATAAGTGTTGCTGCAGGGATTCCCACATGAGGTCATTTTCTAAAAGAATAGCCTCATTCACCTGCAGTGGTCAGAAAAGGGTGAATATGGCCGCCCACTAAAGCATAAGATCGCATAAAACATCCAACACATACACGCACAGCGACGAGTGGAGGAAGATAAATTTTCACGTACTTGAGGTGAGGATGAGGCACCAATTTGATTCAAGACGTGGCCAGCAGCAGACTCAACATGCTCGTAGACTCCTTGTACCACAGTTCTTGACAAGTGATAGCTTATCTGCAGCATCCCAAGCCCGAATAAAAATAAGAATCACTTTTGTTGAAATAAAATTCCTTCAAGAGTTCATGTCGGCTAGATGGCAAGCAAGCATTGGATACTAACAAGATAAGCCGCCCGCAAGGGTTTGGCAGCTGAAGACCCAAAATAAAACCCGGTTTGACTGACTGAAGCATTGGATACTCACCTGCTGTTTAGTGTATGTTCCTTTCGGAAAGAATGCGGGTTCTGGTCTGGGCACTGCTGGCGCAGAAACACGAACAGCCAGAATAGACTCCACAAGCTTGCTAATTGGGATCTTCGGAACTGTGTTTGTATATCAGCAATCCTCTCGCAGCCAACAACAGAGGAAAAGGAAAAGGGAGATTTTATGAGTATTTACCCGAGTTGCTTCCTTTTTCGAAGTTCGCAGCGACAGCAATCCCAACGACATCGATTTGATTGGAGCTGCTGGCATAAACCAATCCCCTGCACACCGATAGATTATACATGATCAAGTTTAGCTGGTTGAGCTCGGAGCTCGCTCTTCAGTTCACACAAAAGAGAGCAAAGAGATCAGAGAGATGATTATACAAGCTAGTGGTGCCTGCCAGTTGCAATCCAAGAGCGCTGACTATGGCTGTCTCTGCAGGAGTGGGCAGCGAGGGACCTGTGAAGAAAAATGTCAACGAAGTAATGCAGAAAGAGAGATCGAGAGAGATTTAACCTTGGAAAGCTACATATGCTCCCTCGTGCCATTTAAGGCCCATTGAATGAATAGACGAAACGGTCTCTTCTCTTAACCTAATGTTTTTCGTTATTAAAGGGATGTTCATTTAGTACCTTATAGTGTACACATTAGTTAGAACCAAGACGCGAGGAAAGTATGACATACTTGTTAATTTTGGTGGGCGTAATATGGGGAATGAGTTGATGTCGTGGCAAGTTGGGGACAGTGGGATGGTTGGTAGAAAAGTCAGCAACGTCTTTCAGCAGCACCAAGTCCCCAGCACTAACCCTCTTGTCGCATGAATCTGTTTAAAACAGCAGATTAGTGTCTTCTAGACAATATTGAGGAATGGCGAGAAATATTAATCTCTGGAGGTTACAGTACCAGCAATAAGTGAGTGGATTAGTGTGTTTATGCCCAAGTAGCCCAGTACTCTGCTCATGAAAACAGCTTCTTCGCAAGTGAAGCCCTCCCAAGCATTGCCATGCAGTATGCAAATGCGTGCACCGCTGGACAACGTGCCAAAAACAAGGCTGCCCTGGTTTGCTGTTGCAGAGAATTCAGGTGTGTGTGAGAGCAGAGAGCAGGGAGAGCAAACAAACCGGTAAGGCTAGTGGTGGGGAAGTGAGGTATCTGGTGGTAGGCAATTGTGATCTTATTATTTAGCCTTTTGACCAGGCCGTTGCCGTGACCTGCTGCAAAGTAAATGGCTGTCTCACTGAGCTGTTGGCCACCCTCTAGTCATATTTTAATTCCACATTTAAATGGAACAGTTAGCATATCAAGACTCACGATCATCAAACTTAACGAAAATCCTCAAATAATATACCTTGTTGAATTAAGGTTTGGTATGCCTCTTTGATATCGTCTGGGCTTGCAGGAGCTGCCACAAGCTTTGGAATAGTTCAGTAATTAATGGCAATGGTTCTAAAAGTAGTACCAAAGGATGAATTTTATACCTGGGGCAAAGGAACAGCACGGGAAGCAGAAGGTAGCTCGTGCTTGAGGGATAGAGGATTGAAGCAGATTGGGCCTTTGTGGGGGGCAAGCACTCTATCGGACAAAGTTTCCATAAACTCCTTCATAAAATTAACAAATCCTGGGCCAGCTTCGTTTGCAACATTTTGAACCTAAAGTAGTAACAGTAAATAAGCAAGAATGTCAAAAAATAATGCATATACTGGACATGGTGTGCAAGTGCTGTTTGGGGAGAAGGTGGTATGCAATATTTATTAACTTGAGCATGCGTGAGCACTTCAGCAGACATGCCCGCTGCGAGGTTCGTTATCAGAGATATTCCAAATACCTATTCACCAGTGCAAAGAAGGCATTTATGGATTTCTTGCAAAAAAAAAGCGGGGGGGGNGAAAACAGAAAGGGAATACCTCCATTCCAGCGCTGTAAGCTGCAATGGCCTCTGGAACAGTACTCATCCCAAAGGCAGATGCATCTGTAACAATGTTTAAGTTTGATTAAGAGCTGCATTGCTTGAAACACAAGTTTGTGATGGTAACCTAATATACGTCCAGCTTGCACCTCCGCTGGGGTCTCATAAGTGGGCCCACACATACAGCAGTATTTGCCTCGCCATAATCGCATGCCCAGACGTTTTGCTGTCTCAAACGCAAGGTCTTTCATCCGCTCACTGCCCCCCAACACGAATATTAAGAAAGATATTGCTTGTCTGCTTGACAATGATGTGTACCTGTAAATATGTGCCGAGTTAGGGCGGCGCACTCCTAGTGTTCTGTCATCCTGGGTATCTTGTTTAAACAAAATACTAGTATTAAGTCATGTGTTCTCCTGTTGTTGTTGTGATGCATCAAAAGAAAGACTAACCTATGAGCGGGTTGCGATGAAACATGTTCAAGTGGTCATCTATCACCATCAGACAGCCAGGTACCTGGTAGAGAACAAAGCAGAATTAAGCACATATAAATAAATAAACATAATCGGTCAGCCAGAACGGGAAGGGTAGGGGATGCCTACCATGTCAGGTGCAGAGCCACCAGAGGCATTAGTTGCAATGTAGAGTTTGCAGCCAAGAGCTGCCATGAGGCGCGCCATAAATGTAAGCTCATAAGGCTCTTTGCCCTCATAAGCATGAGAGCGGCCCGCCAAGCAAAATAGCTGCAGAGAGCAGAGAACCATGACCGCCAGAGGGTGAGAGAAAGATCTTGCAGAGATGATAGAAACCAGTGGTTATACCTTTTTGCCAGAGACAGTTCCAAAGGCCAAGCGACCAAAATGCCCCTGCTCACCACACAATAGGGATCAACACTCGAACACAGGAGTGATCTTTGGACATCAAATGAACTTGCCTTAACAGTGGTAGTTGGCATATGAGGTATCTGTGCGTAACTGAGATCCTTACGGTCCTGCAATACATCTATGAATCCATTGAGACCACTGCCAAGCACAAGCGCAACCTCGGCCTCGCCCACGTGCTGTCTTACAAAGGCCGCAGCTTCCTCGATGTGTGCCCTGAAGTCCTCCGTCTTGCAGGCATAACAAAATATTGATTAGAAAACACCAATATTGTTCTAGTCCTCTTAGAGGAAGCACGGAGTGTGCACTTCAAGTTTGCACAAAGCATTCTTTGTTTTAGGGGGCGGGGGCATGTGGATGAAACTTCTGTTGAACTTGATCACAACAACGAACATGCTTACTTATGTGAGGAGCTCAGGTGTGTGATAAAAAATAAGTACCATTATTATTGTTGTTGCTGCTGAGTCTTTCATTTTGGTTGACAGCTGCAGGCTAACTAATGATAATAATACGGTGGTTGGTGTCCTCAGAGAGTGGAAGCAGGAGAATAGGCAGTACTAACAAAACAATACACACCGGAACGGGGTGGTGTGTTATGTGTTGTGTGTGTGGGATGGTGGATGATTGTTGTGGTGCTATTGTGGGGGGGGGGTGACAGTGGCGGAGACAAGAAAGAGGTGACGCCAATTGTTAAATGCCGACAATTCCTTTTTCAAAAAGAAGAGCCGATTGGCCGCCATAATAATAATAATAATCTGCCCCACGATTATTTCAGATCAAATGGATGTCCTCCTTTGAGGAGGCAAATGAATTGACGAGTATTGACTTCGGCAAGTGTGGGCACTTATCTTGACGCAAGGTGCGTAGGTACCTCACGGGAAGGAAGGCCTGGCATGTTACTGACACGACAAAAACAGCTGTGGTGGTGTATTAATCTGTTTTTTGTTTCGTTGAAAGCAAGCAAATCATTATATTCATTGAAATCATATGGCAGCTAATAAAAAGGGAGCAAGCAAGTTCAGCAAGAACAACTTGGCCAGACATGACAAAAAACATGAGTCAGTCACTGCATACACTCTATAATTTGGCACAATCAAAAGTGAAAATTATTTGTGTTTAAACAGAACAACAATTATTAAATAAAGAAAGAAAAAGCAAAAAAGGTGACCCACAACAAAAAAAGGGGGAGGGGCTGTGTTGGTTACAGAGAGCACTTGCAAGATGGTTGCGGGCCATTTGATGATTGACACAAGACAGAGGCAGAGCCCGTCTGAGGGATCTTACAGGACACAGAGATTTGTTGACCTGGCACATTAGATTAGATATATATAAATTGGAAAGAAAGAACAAACATTGAGAATGTAATTGTAATGAAAAAACAATTGTGGCTGTCATATATGATAACGAGACTGACCTTGAGGAGGCAAGAATCGCAAGGAAACCAACTCCCCTGGAGTGCCTTGGAACCCTATCTCCAAACTAGAAAAAAAAAAACGCAGAATTTGAAGAGAAGGAAGAAGAAGAAGATCATCAATGCTTCATGTCTACAGGAGTAGTAATAAAAATAGTTCATAGAAACGGCGTCTGTTTCATTACCTCTTGTCATCGTTTCTGATGGACATTCTGGTAAAGCGCTGCTTGGAAGTGGTCACATATTTGGAGGACTCTCCCAGGAAGACCCAACCATTGGAGAGAAGAGGGCATACTATGTAATAGCCGAAAGTATCTATGTTTTTTTTTTGACAAAAAAAAAAAGGGTGGTAAGAAGAATAGTCAACACCATCCCCACAGATGGTATGGGTTGTGATTAGGCATCAAAACTGTTTTGGGACTTCTGGGCTGCGATGACGAAGGGGTGGGCCTCATCAAAGGGCAAAACATTCTTCTGGTCAAAATAGTCGAACAAAACTGCTTTGGCTCCATCAGGCATACCCAAATGCTTGGCCTACATGTATATATTTGAAGAAGGAAGGAAAGAAGAAATTAGCCTCAAAGTCAATGCCAAAACGTACAACATATGTGGGTGTGTTTCTTGTACTTGTAAGTTAAATGAATTCGCCATATTGGCAGCAATAATATAATGCCATGTGAGGGCTCCGTCATTGTATACAGACAGGGTCTGCCAAAGTTGGATCATCTGAATATGACCTGAAGTATTGAACTGAGAAGCAAACACAGCATCCAATGTCATAGCAGGCCTGTGCAACACAAATTTAGTGATTCAATAGCATAAAAAATGTATTGGTATCCCTGCTCTGTGCTCTCTCTCTCTCTCTCTCTCTCTCTCTCTGGCAAAGCTGGCCAGCTCTGAAAAGCTCCACCTCGAGAAAGCTCCCAGAGCCCACAGTATACCAAAGCTCTCTTATATATATTCCTCTTCAACGTTACCTGTCTGGCTTCAGCAACAGGCCATCGTCCCTACAGGTTTGCATTAAACGTGCTGAATACAGTAGAAGCCAGTATTAATACATTGCTTTCATCTTTGTATCAGGATGTACTGCGTGTCAAAAAAGAGAACGCACTCCTGTTGATTTTTCCAATCATATCACTTGGCCCCACTGGTCCAGTGCTCAGAGTTGCAACGAGAGTTTGAAGCTCTGCATTTGGCTCTCGGCATCCATAGGTATAATATTGTCTACATCCTGGCTGCTCCCTGAGGATATGATGAGCAAAAAGGCCTTCAGATGAATAATTAATTCTTGAAAAAGTATTACAGTTTTTTAAATTAATTAATTTAAAAAGTCAAGACGAAAGAGAAACAAGTACTCATCAGAACTCCAGAAGTTATCTTTGAAAGGCGTAAATCCCAATGCGCCGTGGAGAAGAGAAGGATAGCCAATTTGCCACTGCGAGTTCCCAGGCTGTTTGTTGGAAAGATACTTCGTTAACAAGTTAAGTTATGATCCTGTTTTCAGGTTTCTTTACATTGTAGTCATCAGACACCCGGGCTTGAGTCATGGCTTGCACAGCAACAGATTGCAACAGATGATTGGGCAAAGGCATGCAATACTACAACAAGGAAAGCGGTCATTTTGGTCATTGTGAAGAATGTAAAAGATTTAAAATGAGGATTAACATTATAATTCTCTCTTTACCTGAATAGTGATGCCTAGGCGCTGAGCAGCATTACCCATAGCCAGAAGCCAATTACGGGCATTGAAAACGTCATTGCGAGTAGCATTCATCGTGAGGAAGGTCGTTATCAACCAGTCCTGTGGAGTTAAACGTTTCAATACATTATGTTACATCAAAAATTAGAATGCTTGGCAGGTTTCAACAAGTAAAATAGTTAAATGTCTTCACCTGTTCATAAACCGCCAATCCCCATTTCTTGGCTCGGGTCATAATGTATTCAAATAGCTTCTCGTCAACTGGGAGCGCCATATCGACGGCTGGTTCCACTATACAACTAAAGTCTCCACAGTACGCATTCTTGGCACTGGCATATATATATACATCAAAACGAAAAGTAAATAGGTAGTAGTATATGTCCTAAGTTCACGGATACCCCTACGCCAGCTATTTCCCCTGCCTATTTAAGCTGTGTCCGTGAACCTAGGACATATAAAAGTGATTTGAAAAAACACAGGCGCCGTAGTTAAGTGGTAAAATTCTCGCTTAGGGTGCGAGAGGCCCCGGTTCGATTCC
>CDFI01101104.1:0-19148 GCA_000826405.1 Acanthamoeba divionensis | reverse complement strand
TGCGTGACTATTTGCAGATGGCAATCATGATGGTATTGTGAAGGGCGCTCGTTATTTTAAGTGTGAAGAGAACCATGGCATATTTATAACCAAGGACAAGGTGGTGATAGCTGCCAAGCCTGCCATCCCAAGTTCTACCCCTTCTCTTGCAAAAGTAGATAAAAAAGTCACACCAACAGGCGCATCGCCCATAGCACCATTGCCACTCAGCACAAAACCTCCTCCACAAAAGATTTCTACCCCTACCTCTTCTGCCCAGCGTACAAGTGTGTCACTTCCTACTTCACCCAACGAGTCGCCTATGCTGGAAAAGGATGCTGACAAATTGAAGCAGCAGAGACCCCTTCCATCTAGGAATTTGGGAGCCCTTGCTCTTGGTGACGACAAAGATAAGTCATCGAAACCTTCAGGCCGGCCAAGCATTGGCTCATCTTCTTTGACTTCTTCCTCTATTCCCGTTCCTTCTGTCATAAACAAAGAGAAAGAAGAGAAGGAAAGAGAACTGGAGAAGGCAAAGATTATAAAAGAAAGGCAAGAGAAAGAAAAACGAGAGCAGGTTGAAAGACAAGAGATGGAATTGAAATTAAAACAAGAACAAAACGAAAGAGAAGAAGCCGAAGCCGAAGATGAAGAAGAGATAGAAGAGATAGAAGAGGCAGAAGAGGCAGACGAAGAATTGGAGAATGAAAGTGAGGTTGAGGATTTAAACGATGAAGATAGCGATGAAGATGGTGAAGGATTTATAGAAAAGCAGAAGAGATTAAATGAAGAAGAGCAGAGGTATATTTCACAAATTTCTTTTCTCTATTTTCTTGTGTATTCTTAGTCTTTCTTTACGTTAGAGCACAGTCAGAGACGCAAAAGAGAACTACGCCAGCTGCCCCAGTCGTCTCGCCTCTAAAAGCGGCTCCTGCTTCGACCTTGACCCCATCAAAAGGTAATTTTAATGTCAGTTTAAATTAGAAGTGGACAAGTTCTCTGTTGAGAATACTTCCTTAATATCATACTTCCTAATCATCTACAACAGGCAATTCGCCCAGAAGTGCCCTGGATCAACTCTCTTCCCTTCAAACAATAGAGACTAATAGTCTCTTGGTACTAATCCCATGCTTTCTTATATTCCATTGCCAGCACTGTTAATATTTTAATCATTCTAGACTGAATTGAAAGAGCTAAGTGAATGGAAAAAAGAGGCACAAGAAAAGCTGAAAACTCTGCAAAAATCACAAACTGAGGCCATAAAAGAAAAAGATAGTTTTATAAAGGAGTTGGAAAAAGAAAAGAAGGTATTCACTTTCGCCATAATGCAAAAGCAACACATAACCATTGGTGTGAGTCCCCCCCCCATATATTATAGGATCGTGATAAACAGATAAAGAAGCTACAAAAGAGATTTGAAGAAGAGAAAATGCAAATGCAAAAGAATTGGGAGGAAGAGAAAGAAGAGATGCAAGATGAAATGGCGAACTTATCAGAAACACTTGAAATGATCACCTTGGACAAGGAGCTTGCTGAAGAGAAAGCTGAAAGTACTGTTATCTTTCCAATTAGCATTTTTCCTTGTTTCATTTCTTCATAACCGCTTTTTCTTTCGTTACAGGTTTAGAAAAAGAGCTGGAGCAACTGAAACTGAAGTTTAAGCTCAAAGGACCAAAACATGAAGATGATAGTGAAGAGGAGGAAGATTATAGTGAAGAGGAGGAAGCGGAAATGGATGATTCAAAAGCTGTTGCAAAGGCCCAAATCCAACGTCTTACTGAAGCTCTAATGAAGCTCAAGGGTTCGTAAAACCACAGAGCACATAAATAGAATAGCACCTTATACTCGTCGTTTATACACATTGATTCAAATTCCTGCTATTTTGTTTGATTTAGACCTAAGCGTGATGGAAAAGAGGGAAAGTGAGAAAACCATCAAGACGCTGGAACGAGAGAAATCCGTCATTCCTGTTCTTGAAGACAAAGTAGCCAGGCTGAAGGAAGAGCTAAAGAAATCAAATGAAAAAATCGAAGAACTTAAATCCGCGTTGGACGTTGCATCAGAAGCAGAAGACATGATTGAGGAATTGAGTGAAAAGAAAATGGAACTTGAAGAGGTGAATACCAAAATGCTCATCTTTTTTTGGTTATGTCCAGCTGATGTTTTGTTTTATCACCAGACTGTAGCGGAGATGCAACAGACAATAGAGGATCTTGAGGCATTGCAGCAAGTGAGCGAAGAGCTCGAGGAAAACCATGCTGCAGTTGAAAAACAGCTTCGCACTAATCTTTGTAAGTACAAACGCACAAGCATAAAACGCTTCAATTTAGTTGACATAATTTGAACACATTGTGCAGATAAGAAAGAAGTTCAAATTTTGGATACCCACACAAAGATTAAAAACCAGCAGCTTGAGATTGATGATAGAGAAAAAACTATTGAGCAATTCCGTGAGAAGGTCAACTCCCTACAACAGCAAGTAAAGCAGGTACGCGAGATACATAGAAAACAAAAAGTATATGCAATCGACATTATGAGTGAACCTTTCGACTAACTATAATCAATATGTTATATAGTATGAGGAAAAAGAAGAGCAACTATCTCAGGAAGCCAGGCAGCTTACCTCCAAGTCGCAAGCGTTATTGGATCAAAACTTACAATTGAAGGTACACATACCAAGCTCAATATAAAATACGGTGGGAATATTTAAAATGACTTGCTTACTTCTGTCCAATGAAGTCTAAGGTAACAAGAGCCGTAGCTATGGCTTTAGAGAAGGAACTGTTGGGTCTCGAAGTTGTGCAAGCCCAAAAGAAGCTCACTTTCATTCAAGCCTTCCTGCCTGATGAGATATTGAGCAAAGACCAGGAACCTCTGCAACTTCATCTCACTTTGGATAGGCTTGTTATGAAGTCCAAATTGATAATGAACCACTTGCAAAGCTATTACAAACTCGACCAAGTGTCTTTCAACCTTATCAATAATGTCGAACTTTCCCACGAGTACGAAGAGCTATTGTTTGTATGGGAACTCTATTGGGTAAGATACAAAACAACAGTTTTTAAAAAATTGTATTTTGATTGTTATCTGTTCTTCTCATTTTCGTCCTTTATAGGTCATTAGCTGTATGAAGTATCATTCATCCAACCTGCGAAGAACGTTATATGACCCCAACATCTGTGACATTGATGTTTACTTGAAGATCGGCAGAATAGTAAAAGAGATTACACCTTACGAAGGAAGATTAGATGCACTCTTGCACGTTGTCAAAAATGAAGAGCTCAACCACAAATTCGACTTGTCTCTGCTACAGGTATTTGCATCCTTAACTCTTCTTTACATCCGCTTTTTTTTCACAATTTCCTTCTCTCCAGTCATTCCAAGAGCGGATTGAACGAGTAACTAGTGTCTACTTCCTGCACGAGAAGCACTCGAGTCAGCAATCAGGAGCTCAACAGTTGAGCTTTAGTGATAGCGATTCTGTAGTAAAACGTCAGATGTCGCCCCGCAGTATTGGTATGCCTGCCTCGCTTTGTCCATCTTATGGTGATCATTATTCTTTGTTATTGACACAAAATCATTTTTATTTCTCGATGCAGGTGTGATTGCTCTTGAACCTCCTGTGTGGAAATCTTTAAGACATGAAATTGAAGGCATTGTCTTTGTACAAAATCTCTTCCTTGTGTTCTATAACCAGTTGAAGGCTATTCTCAAATCAAATAGCCAAAAACCTGTGGAATTTGTACTCCCCATTCCAGTACGCTTTATAAGAGACGTACTGGATGTATGCCGGTAAGCTGTGTCCGAGAATCAAGAATCATATTTTTCTGTTATTGCACTTGCTCATTTTTCTTGTTATTGAACAGAAAACTTGTTAAGCATTTACAAGAGAAGCCCAATTTGCCCAGGCATTATGCAAGCAGATTAGAGAAGAAGCTGTTTTCATGCTTCACTTCTGCCACGTCTTCTACGAACGTGTTACGGTACTATATTTGTCTTAAGGATTCCACCTGGGCTTTCAGTTCTAAACTCTTACACTTCTCCTTCATTTCATCAGGGAGCTTTTTGCTCGTTTGAAGGAGAATGCAGCAAGTGACGTTACTAAGGAGGCTCAGATAAAAACAATTTTACCAGAAATCGTGTCTAGGCTTATCACACCTCTTCAAAAGGAAGACGAAGACATGGAAGACTTACCTGACCTGGTTTCAAAGGGAAAAGAGAAAGAAGGACAGGGTAAGATCCCTCATTTTGTACCCATGCAAATTTTGCTATATGCATGCCGTTGACCATTTGCTCATCCTTAGGAGAAGAGTCAGAACAACAAGAACAGCAAAAGGAAGAAGACAAAGAAGACAGAGGCCAAGAATGGAACTGGGTCAGTGCCATATTGGAGGAAGTATACGCCACCGTAGTTGGGGTGAGTGACAAAGTTATCAATAGCAGCAGCCAAGTCATTAAGGACACGCCTCTTGCCATCAATATAACTCCGTCATCGACTCCTACTTCGGTAGCATCCAAAACTGCAACCCCTATTGGCATATCCCCTCTACCTCTTGGTAAGCCAACAAATTACATCATTTATTTATGTAACTAACTGGTTTTTTTTGGCATAATTCAGGAGCAATCTCGGGAGGTACTCCATTGGCTAAACTTTCATTATCTGCTGCTGTGCCACAATCTCCTCGTGGCCCTGTGGCAGGTGATTACTTCTCTTTTGATCTACTAGTTTCTTTATATGTTCTTCAAATTCACATGTTCCTTGTATATCTTATAATTAATGAGAAGCAGAAGGCACAGGCGATAAAAAATTACCTGCATGGCAGCAGCGTGCAGAAGGCATGCGCACTGAACTAGCCTCCGCTGCAGGCGTCAGAGCTAAGCTCACAGAAGCTGAAACTCTTGCACAAGAACGTCTTGTTAAGCTTATGATGCAGGTACCACTTTCTTTGAGGCCAAGTAACTAACTTGGTTGACAGGGCAAACTCTGATAGTCATTTGGTTTAATCATCTGACAGGAAAATGAGATAAAAGAGCAGATCTCAAGAAACAAGGTGCTACAAATACATTTGACATCTTTGCAAAAGAAGGTACTGTATTGCTTTTCTGATGCACGCATTATTTAACCTTAAATTGACTTCTTTTTTTAAACTCAATAAAAGGAAGCAGACTTGACAGAACAATTAGAAAAGCAGACAGCCAAATATGTTTCACAAGAAAAGGTGTTCATTCTTCACCTTCCTCTTCTCATCTTCTGCTTTTGATTTCATCTTCAATGAGGCATTAGTTTAACTCTTCTCTCATTTGTGACAATCTGCAGATGTACGAAGAAGCTGTAGAAACGATCCAAAAGGAGAATGAGTCTCTGGATCAACAGATCAGAAGCCTCAAGCAAGAAATTAAGCGCCTTGGTAGGTGTCGCTCTGGTTATTGTATATACACATTTCTTTTTTCCAGCTCTGACAATTCCTATTCCCTTTTCTGTTTAACACACAGAGGAGATGAAGAAAGAGGAAGAGGCTAAACAAGCAGAGTTACCCGCGCTTGAACTTGTCAGTGCAGAAATAAGATCCCTCAAGAAAGCGCTCACACTTCTGCGCCGTCATAATACTCAATTAATTGCCAAAGAAGGGCAGAGGAAGCTACAACAAATGCTCCCACCGCTGAGCCAGCAGGAACTCATGCTTGCCAAGGTTAGGGTTACTGCTCCTAAAAAAAACTCCACAGTGCTGAGTCACTGTTTTTCCACAACCACACTCATCATCAACCCTTCATCTTCCTTTGTCGTCTTCGTCTTCTTCTTCTTCTTCTTCTTCCAACAGAATGCAGCGCTGCTTCCTCAGCAGCAACAAGACCAATCCGTCGATGAAGGCGAGGCCAGTGGTACCTCTTCTGGTATCAAATCTGGTGTTGGCAAATGCAAGCAGCAGCTTAGCCAGCTTCTCCACAAGATTCACACAGTTCAAGCCTCCAACAAGGTGAAAAAAAATAACTACTTGCAAAGTAGAATCAATTTGTAAATTATTCTCAACCAAGGAATGGTTTTCTTCATCATTAGGTGATTGATTTGACTAAAGATGGAGAGGAGCCGTCTGCCCAGTGGACCAACAAACGTTTGGAGACAGCACGACTCCAGCGACAGTGTGTGCAAATGAAAGAACAGATGAGAGACGTCCTGCTGCTGCAGACGTCAGACGAGTCACTGCGTGCGAGAACCGATTTTGCTGCTTTCCCTTCGACCGAGACCACAAAAGCCTTCCAGAACTGCAAGCCCGCTCTCGTAGGCAGGATAAGTGTACCGACGTCGAGTCAGGCTCAGGGACGCAAGGAGGAGGACGCAAAGGGCGTGGAGCAGGCCACTAAGAATCTGCTTGGCGCTCTAAAGAAACAGCAATCAACGAACGTCTCGAAGGTCGTGCTGCAGCCTGTTCAGCTCAGGCACATACATTCTCTTCTTCTCTAATCTAAATGCCTTCTTTATATATATGTATACGTGTGTGAGGAGGGAAGGAGTGATGGAACGAACGAATTCAAACACTCACATCTCCAGTTTGAGTTTGTTGTTAAACAAGAAGTGAGGCTTGTTTCATGCAAAAGAGTTTGAGTTACGAACCTTCGACTTTGCTTACTCTGAGATGTCGTTGTTGTTATTATTGTTGTTATCATTGTTATCCCTTGTCTCATCATCGCCATCACTAGTATCGGCGTTGCTGCTGTTCCACCCAAGCACATTGGTTGCTAAACCAAAGAGGCCCATGAGCAGCGGCCCAAAGCAGCGGTTGCGGTTTCGCGCAGAGAACATCATCAGAGCACTCCTGATCCTGTCCACCAGCGGCTCGTTTGCAGCGCTGTCTGTGGTTTTAACGCGTATTTCAAGTGGGTCGTTCTGGTGCCCTTCAAGCATTGTTAGAGGAGACTGCTCGATGAACTGAACCAATTGATGATCTTCGTGCTCCAGGAACTCTATGGCCTGGGCGACAAGCCGCGGGTTGACTTCCTGCTGCAGCTGTGCGAAATTCTCAACGTCCTCTGGCGACAATCGTGGTGTGAGCATGCTCTCCCAGCACTGCAGCACTTGGCGTTTCTATCAAAAAAAAAAAATCAAGTTAACTGATCATCCGCCTTAGTTCCTGTGGGGACAATCTATTTACCTGCTTCAAGTTGATCGAGGAATTGTCTCTGTTTAGAATGATAATATCCCTTCTGCACATCAATAGTTCATACTCTGCACACATCTAGAAAGAAGTATCCCACAATCGTAATTAGAACAGTTGTATGTCAGTTGTAAGGGTAATTATGAACCTTTTGAAGAACATGTATTATTAAGCCACGCTTGACGTCGTCAGGAAAAGTGTGCCAGTTCTGCGAGCCAACAAACTTGATAATCTTTGGTGCATGGAAGTTAATGCTGTGCTGTACACGTGCTGATAGTGTTGGCAAATCATTTCGATTTAAGTCTTGTATCTCGTCAGATAAAGTCTGGATAGACATATGAGCAAGAGTCAGCTCGTTCCGCTTAAAGGACATTCATTTAGTAATAGGACTACCTTGAAGTCAAAAAATGTCATCTCGGGCTTTGGCAAGTCTGGTGCAGCTTTCCATAAATGAGACTCTATCTGGGTTGTGTGAGAACGTGAGCAAATGCAATAAGTATGTAAGCTAGAAAATTATTTTAGGGCAGATAACACGTTGTTGTTGTTGTTGTTGTTGTTGTTGTACCGTATTGACATTTCCAATGTTTGCAAGGGCTGTAATGACTTCGATAAGCTCCTCTACTGTAATACTTTCTAAATCAATCTCAAGCCTGCAAATAACAGTCAGAGCAGCACTATTAGGATCACAAATTTGTGTGTTCGTGCATCTAATATGTATTTGCATGGACATACTTTGATACTCTAATAATTTCTTTGCAGTATTCCAACAGCTGTTCATCTTTATCTGCTCCCTCTATTGATAATTGTTCCAAGAGGTGTGCATAAACATTCTTGCATCATTAGAGAAAACAAATTATTATAATTAGAAAACGAAGTTATGATAAGAAACACAGAACGTTATTGTTCAAGCAAGATCATTACCTCTTCTTCCATCCAATCTACGGAGAGCAGATCACCTTCTCTAATAGGTGCTTCAAATTGTTCTCTACCAAGCGTTTCGTCTTCTTCATCCTCCTTCAATACTGTTTCCATCTATAATTAGAACCCAAAAATTCTTGAAATACAATCAGGTCTAAGTAAGCAGGTACCATTTTGTTGCTCTTTGATATATTTAGCCACAGCAAAGACAAACTTTTCACTGCCAAAATTGAATTTTACCACAGACCCTTTGGCATGCTGATAAACATAAAGGAGAGGGTGATCAGAATTATGTTAAGCCCACAGCGCAACGTTGTGTCAAATGTTTGTTGTTGAAAAGAAGTACCAATGCAGATATAAAGAAGAAAGAAGAGCACTCTTTTAAGTTCTTTTTTGCCACACCCAGGAATTGTCCATTCTTAGTGAAGAACAGTTCTTTTGTCTTTAGATTGACTCCACACCCTAAAGTGACAAAAGGAGCGCAAATGTGAATAACAGAAAGACCCAAACAGCTAATGATAGTATTGAGACATAACCAGAGGGAACACGGATAGATAGTAAGGGACTGGATGAAGTACGTGCCTACTATGTCACCAGTAGAGTAGGTAGGTCCATAAGTGTTGCCAAGACCTCTTTCCAAAAATAATTTACCATCGTCTGCGTGATAACCAAAAGTCCTGGGAAGAAAACAAAAACAAGGATAGTTAATCAAAACGAGAGTTACAAGGAAAGTATCCTCAACTATATGGTACCATCTTTTCCAGCCTGGCATAGCATTTGACTGAGGGAAGTGATTCAACCCTATGCCCAGTCCAATAGACGCATTGTCACCAGGATCGATAACCTCCATCTCAAAGTAAGCCAGAAAGCATTGATTTCCAAATGGCAACACTTGTATGGGAACATTGGATTGCACTCCCTATCATTTGTCAAGGATTAATAACCCCAGAGAGAGATCTCAGTGTTTCTTCTTCAGACAGGCATATGAAGCTGTTCACAAGGACACAACCTCTTTCAATTAAACTCTGGCAAGGATTCCAAAGTTTTTGTTCCTTGGGTTATGATTTGTTTAAAGGATACACCACAGTTGTAGTCCTGTTCCCCAGTGCTCAGGTAGGCAGCAGTCAGACCGTCAGGTTCTAAGCCAATGAGATCTGGATTGAGGTCAGCTCTGGAGAGTTGGATGGAGCGCAGGGAACGCATCTGGCCGTGCCTGGTTGCATAGAGCTCCCTCCAGCTGAGGTGCTTTCCCTTTCTAGAAGACACATAGAAGTCCCTCTTGCAAAGCTCTCTCTGCGCCACGGATTATGTTAGATACTTAAAAGGGATTGTTGAGGAGTAATGGATTCGATCTTGCCCCCCCCCCAGAGAGAAAGAAAACGCACCCACAGAGCAGGATCGGTTGACAGTTCGTGCCACTCCTTGCTCACTTGCCCCACTGTGGCCAAATCAGGTCCACTGAGGAACGAAAGCACATGCAAGCATCCCTTATATATATATATACCCCCCCCAAACAGTGAGATCAAGAAGTACAAGTGGCTGAAATTGCAGTTTGAACTGTTTCGTACTTCAGGCGATAGTTGAGTGATGGGATCACAATTCTGGTCCACCTCCATTTGTGTTGAAATGAATGTCCTAACTGGATGCCCTCTTTTGAGCAAAGGCAAATCTGTGAAACTTTTCTTCTCCCCCCCCCCAACCGTTTGCTCAGAAATGATCGGAATGCCATTAAGGGGGATATTTAACATTCCATTCCAGATCGTCCGAGAACACGTGTGGACCAATCAGGAACGAAATTATTTGGAGAGAGGAAATAATTTCCCGGAAACAGACATCCGTGAATCAAAATCAAATGATTCAATTACAAGAAACATTTGAATTTTGATTGGATTCGAGGGTGACAAATATTTGTCACACAGCAGAGACCAAGCTGGAAGAACACAAATACATCCATAGCTGCCCCAAACAGTTTAACAACTCTGCAAGCTAACAAACTGCTGGCATAATGTCTACCACCTCATCAAACGGAAAGTCTCTGGCAGGAAAGGTGGCTGTTGTCACTGGCAGCTCTCGAGGGATAGGAGCTGCAATTGCCAAACAGCTGGCCGCTGATGGTGCCATTGTGGCAGTCAATTATGTCAAGGTATGTGACACAGAACACTTTCTCTGTTTGCTGTTGTTGTTGAAGATGATGCTTAAGCTTGGCACAACGTCACTCATGCCCATTGTTTCACAGGGAATTGAAGCAGCCAATCAAGTGGTCGAGGAAATCCAGAAGGCAGGAGGAGAGGCACAAGTCTTTCAAGCAGACGTCTCCAACAGGGAAGAGGTGCATGGCCTAGTTGATGCAGTCGTCCAGAAGTGGGGCCATGTGGACATCTTTGTCAACAATTCAGCTCTCAGCGGTGCTGCAGCCCCAGTGGAGCAGGAAACAGAGGAGCAGGTTGATAGGCTGTTTGCAGTAAACTACAAGGGCACTCTGTGGGGCATTCAAGCTGCTGCCAAAGTGGTTCAACCAGGAGGATCTATCATCAACATATCCAGCGTGGCTGCTACTTCAGCTCCAGCGGTATCTTAAAAGCCCACTCCACAAACCAATTATCATGCATGCATGGTGAGCCACTTCATTATCTCATCTATTTGATGTCCAACCAACACAGACCTTTGCCACTTATGGCAGCCTGAAGGCAGCGGTGAACATTCTGACAAAGACTGCAGCCAAGGAATTGGGACCAAAGGGCATCCGTGTCAATGCAGTCTCTCCAGGGTATATTCCCACAGACATGAGCTCTATTTTCCCTCCAGAGATCAAAGACATTGTCAAAAAGATAACACCATTGGGCCGTGTGGGTACGACTGAGGAGGTTGCCCACGTTGTGGCCTTCCTGGCGGGCCCTCAGTCCAGTTGGGTGAACGCTCAGATCATCGATGTTGCTGGAGGTCTTTAGCTAAAACACACAACACGTGAATGAAAGGAACAATTGTTTTGCACTGTGGGGTTATCTTATTTATTTCACTTTCTCACAAAACGTACGTTTCACAATTGCTGCAAACGGCTGAAAAGCATTTATTTGTCGACGGCATTTTGTCTACAAAAATGAACTCACAGCTGCAGCAAAGGTGCACATTTCCTGCAGTTTTTTCGCCAACCCACAACCCACATTGTCGCGACAATTGCTGCATCATGATCACAATTCCATCTTGCATGACAATGACCACAACAACCCCAGGTGGTTTTGCTTCTCTGTATGCAAAAGCACTTTCTCAAGAAGAACAACTGTCTGTCGGTTTGGGATGTTTAGAGAACGTGTGGCCGTTTTTCTGCTTTAGAACAACCAACAATGCCCTAGGAAACATGTGTTGCATACTCCACAACAATACATACTTATGGGTACCTTCTAAACTCTTTGTGAAATGCAATGGCCAATGTTGCAGCCATCCTGAGGAAAGGAGCTAGAAATGCTGCAATGCAGTTGTTGTCATTATTCAGTCCTTAAACTAGGTTGAGCATTATATTGTTATATTAAACAAATTAACATATAACTATATGTATGTACACAAAACTTAAGCTTACCACCCATGTTCAATCAATTATCACTCACAGTCATCATCTTGTTTGGGTCGGTCTCATACAGACATGAACTCATCCCTTCATCATCTTCCTCCTCGCCTACGCCAAGTGCACCACTGCTGCCATTGCTTGTCATTCCTCTGCAACTCTTTCTGATGCTGTTGCCTTCCTCTGCAGATGCTGCTGCTACGCTCTCTTGGCTTGCAGATCTGTTCCTCTTCGTTCTCTCTACATAGTTCTCCAACCTGACTACCTGCTCCTTCATGCCTGCTATGATGCTCTGAAGCTGCAGGACCCTCATCTGCGGGGTCAGCTTCCCCTGCGTGGGCTGTGCAAAGTACCTCAAGAAGTAGCCCCGCCACAGCGCAAAGTTGTGCATGCACAGGTCGGGCAACAGCACGCTCGGGTCAGGAACATAGAACGGATTGACAAAGTCCTTTCTGATCGCTTCATCGTTCGTGTAGCTCCACAGCGACGTCGTCTTCTCTTTCAACTTGAGGTCTCTCCTCTGCTTCTCTGAGTCGCAGAGAAAAGTGCCAAACTGGCAGGAATAGAGGTGGTCCAGGATGGTGATCAGAAAGCGTTCGTTGAACTCAAAACTGCAAGGGAACTGCTGCAAGACTTGCCACACGCAATCTATAAACTGTTAAGACATTATGTTAAAACCAAGCCAGTGTGGGTGTATGTGTGAGAGAGAGCAGAGAGATGCATTATACCTGCATAAAGATAGGGGAGCGCTGTGAGTCAGCATAGTTTTTATCAGCATGCCCACAACGGGAAGAAAACTTATGCCCTAGAAGAATAAGTCCAGAAAGAGAAGGGATTAAATTATAATTAAACAAGTGTTGTGGAGCGTCCGTTATGAAAGTATGGGGATTGGTGAAGGCAAAACAAAAAAAAGAGGTTATGTACCAAAGCTGAGCCATTCCTTCTCCAGGAGCACTTGGAACCCAATCAGTGAGCGATAATAGGGATCCAAAAAGATTTGAGCAAGCGAAGATAACTGTGCCGTGCGGTCCCACCCATCCGAGCAATGCAGCGTCACTGGTATTCCTTTGTCCAGTAATTGGGCCACCTTGGGTGTTGGCAATCACCCCCAAACAAAGGTAAGGAAGAAGGTCAGGCCCACACTAGAATATGAAAGTCATGCGGTATACCTTTGTTGCGCCTTCCAAGATTAACTTAATATAGTCAAGCCAATGAGAATTTTCCAGTGAAGACAGCCAAGTGACCTCATTTTTGCCCAACGATGTTGAACACAGGTTGTAAATGGCTTGTAAACTAAAGAAGAAATTGGCTCCAGTCAAATAAGAAAAAAAAAGGGAATCCTATGAAAGTCTGGACTGTACCTGTCTCTAATGACGTGAATGTTGGGTATCCCAAGGTATTCAAAGTTGCAGTTAGGATACCCTTGCAGATTTTCAATGCCTCCACCTTTGGCTGCATTTGCATAAGCATTGGCACGCGGTCTGGCATCAATTATAAACAATGCTGTCATGAATAATGTCATTAGTTAAATGTTCACTTGGCAAAAAAGTTTGTGAATATTGATGGTACTACATACGTCCACCTGTCTCTGATCCATAAGTGCTCTCAATGATCTTTTTAAATAGCTTCTCATCTGCTGTGCAGCGATTTCTGCTAAGACCTAGACAGAAAGAGAAAGATTTAAATAATAATCCTTGCTAACTACCACATACAGAACGAGCAGAGGGAGTTGGATGCATACCTGTCAAAGGCTGACTACAGCGTGAAATGGTTGCATTATTTGTGTGTTTGAAACATATCACCGGCATCCTGCCTTTGCTTCGAAATGCAAAACTTTCTCTGATCTCATCGTCCGATAAGCCAGACGGCAGTACTAAGAGATTAGGATAGCTCTCACAGTATCCATAATTACTGTTCATTTCTGTTATGACCCATTTGCTGTTTGGTAGACCTTTTATAATTGATAGATTGAACTAAATTTCCCCAGCGGTAAAGTCAGCATAAATAGAAGAGGTACCTTGACGCATAAATTCAGCACGAGGAGAATAAACATCCCACCCTGTCTGTTTATCTGGTTCTTCTGAATTTACAGCACAACTTGATCCAGTATCAGAGTTCAACTTTTCTTGAATTACTTGACTTCCCCCTTCGCTGTCTCCTTCGCTTTCAGCTTCTCCCTCTAGTTCTTTTCCCTTAAGCTCATCCACTTTTCCGGAGTACGTATTTTGTATTTCTTCCTGATCGTTTTCTTGTTCCTCTTCTTCGTCTTGCACATAACTGTGAGGCTTATAGAAAAATGCAAACACTCTTTCAAAAGACTCAGGAAAAGCAAGGCCTCGTTCAACAAGATACTCATAAATTGTATCACGAGAATGCTTGCCATCCTTGTCAAAACTAAACCTTACAAAGCGAAAATCTTTGCAATGAATATCCAAATAATATGCTTGGCTTTTCTCCTTTAGCTTGTGTATATGGTTCATACATCCTAAGGGAATTTCAACTGGCACCATAGTATTGTTTTCATCCTGGTGTTGGTAAACTTATGTTACTAATAAAAATGTTTCCCAAGCTGAATGAACGAATTAATATACCTTGTAGTCTAGGTCAAGGAGAGCTAAACGGTAGTTAGTAAGGAAGAGGTCACCCTTATATCTCCTGTCATCTTTGGCATACGCAGGAGCCCAATAAGCGTTTGATGCTAAGTGCACCACTACCTCTCCTTCGTATCTGATAGCAAGAATATGATGATACAGTGAGTAAAGATCGTAGAAACAATCTCGATGGTTTTAGTGAGGCTAAAACCTGGAGAAAAGTTCATAGGATTGAAATGCTTGGAACCGCTCACTGTTCATCCTGGCATCTTGCTCTTCCTATATATATATATAGAAAAATAGTATATTAAGTTTAGCTACTGAAATTCCTTTATTCAAACTCAGAGTTCAATTGTTGTGTATACCTTAGTACTGTTAGACTGGGGGTCTGCAGCCTTTACAATAATTCTGTGGGTTACCGAATTTTGTGCCTCTTTAGTCTGATTGTGGAATAAGATCACGTCCTAATAAATAATAATGTCAATCATCAAAAATATGCTCGAGAACATTCCCCATCTATATATCTTACCCCCTTTTGAAGGTCATAGGATGATATCATTGTTTCGGCGTCCATGTATTCTTTTCTCTTCTCTACATATAAACCATAGCCTGAAAAATCAGTTGCTTGAGATGAAATCCAGTTTGAGACTTGAACAACTGCATCCTTCACCTATTGAGATGAAGAAAGATTGCCATTAAGAAATATTTCATGTCTGGAGCACTCTAAATGTTTGTCTTTCGCTTCTCTGCATACGAGGTATTGTCTTGGCGAAAGATTGATCCATTCTTTCATTGATACTTACCAGTGTGTCGCAAGGCAACATGAGCCTGTTTACGCCTTCTCCTGCTACATCCAACTTGAACTTGTATAATGCCTTCTCCTTGAACTCTACTATATCCTGCAGAGAAAAGCAAGTAAGAACATTAGAAATGTAATCATTAAGAACAAATTGGGGTTGATAAAATGAAACTAGAAAGAATCAATACCGTGTTTGAGAGATTATAGAATGAAAGAGGTTTGTTATCCTGAAGCCACACACCCTGGACGTTGTTATAGAGATACAGTCCAAAATGATCCCTAGAGCCTTAATAATAGAATAAAGATTAATAGTATAAAAACAAACCATAGAACAGGGTGTTGCGTACCTTTAGGTTTCCAGTCAGCTGGCAGGGGTACTCTAGCGTTAATCTCTTGGGTTACTTGCTTCACCAAAGTTTTAGCACCAAAACCAAGGACCCTGTTCGCTTCCATATCGTTCAATATCACCTACAAAGGATATAATTGTTGATCAAGCCCTTTCTACCAGGTTAATAACAGCAGCATACCTTTAATAGAATCTTGCTATAATAAGGATCCTCTCTGCGCGGCTTTTCCTTCACTTCTACTACTTGCTGGAATACAAAAGAAATCATAAGACATATTGCAATTGCCTCTCTATTCTCCACTGCTCGCTCTTTTAAACAGCATACCATGTACGACAAGTCATATAAATACAGAGGATCATTGTCCTCCATCCAAAGGCCATCACTCTGCTCGTCCTTTGGAGGTAAATAGAATCCCAGATGCTCTGTCTTCACGGAAGTGATCTTCTTACGTTCTTTGACCTTCTTGATGGCGGCAGAGACAAGCATGCGTGGAGAAAGTTTGTATGTTTTGTGGATCATGAGGTCTGGCAGTGCTATCTTGAGTGTGTAATCATCATTTGGGTATTTGATCTTCAGTAATTGGCAACGCCTTTGTAAGTTGGGGCGTCCCTATATTGGTTTATGGTGAATCAGAATTACTAGAAGCAGAGGCCACATGCAACCAAGAGAGAAGCTTTATGAGCACTTACTTTCCAGAGCTGGTCATACAAGAACTCTGTGGAGAGCAGTTGTCGCTTTTGCACAGAGTTAGTTCTGGTAAGGCGTGCAGTTCGCCATAGAAATCGGTTGCTGGGTTGTTGTTGCTGTTCATACTGTGGTTGGACCATAACCAAACCATAGTCAACACCACCTGCCCTGTGAACTGCAACAAATCAAAGGGTCCATAAGCAAATAATTAAAAGAAAATCCACGTGTACAATCAAAAGAGGAATTTCGCTTCAATTGAGGGATGGTACCAGAGGGGAGTTCATTTGAAGACTTTAGAGCAGGCGCTGGTGGGTGCGCAGGCGTCGAGATGGAGCCTTGTGACCTGAACAAAATGTGAGATATAGAAAAAAAATATAATAAGGAAGGAAAAAAGCGAATCGATTCTTACCACGTCCTGATTCTTGGTGAGTTTTTCTGTGCAGGATCAGAGGCTTCATCAATCGCAGCAGCTTCTTTTGAGGAGCCGCCCCCTCCTGTGAGACTGCTGCCAAGCTTTTTGCGGAGCCCAAAGAGCCTGTTATCTTTTTTTTCTTTCTGTGCTCTCTTTCTTGGATCAAACATGGCGCAAGATGGAAGAAAGAGTTCACCCTTCAGAGACAAAGAAAAAGCAGATGATGAACACAAGTGCAGCTTCTAATCAATCCAATATTTTTTTTGGGGGGGGGGCTCACGGTGAGATGATGCCCACAACCGCAAAATATTTAAGAGGGCTTAATTTTCTGATTTATTAGTGAATAAACGAAAATTTAAGGAATGAAAAATCAATTATTTTGGTTTTTGTCGTTGTCCTTTTCTGGTTACACAGGGACAACGGTGATTGAATGTTCCAGTTTTGATTGGGTGTACGATCCAATAAAAAATCAAATTGTTAGGTATCTGGAACAGTGGCGAAACCAATGGAAACTTGAGTAACAGGAGAGATATAGATATGTCTGTATCTTTCTGGATGTGTGCAGAAAGACAGATATTGCCCAGAAAAATCCCAGAACCAAACTATTAAAAAAGACACTTTTTGACATTTAATCTTTTCCATTTCTTGATGAATTAATGTTGCATCGGCAGTTGCAAAGATGAGTGTGGTGCAACCCCAACAAGGAGGCTCAGTCGTGGCCAATTTAGAGGAGCTTCTTGCCCAAGTACTCTTTGCCCAATCCAACTAGTTTCAACCGTAATTCACGAATTCATGATTCTTCTTCATCCCCCCTTGTGAATGCTTAGGTGGATTCTTTAAGAGCAGGATGCCTTCAAATCTTTCAGGGCTTTGTTGACTTTGCTCGATCTCCCAGCGGTTCAGAGGCCAGTAAGCAATTCATTCGTTTCTCAATTGCACAAGTGAATGTTTGAATTTTTATCCTCAATGTGTAGATCAGTTGAGTAAGTTGATGAGCAACAATGTCCGTTTTGTGGTGAAGGCAATCAAACGTATGAGCGACCTTGGCAAGGAGCTCCAGCGTACTATTCCCCCTCCCACACCAAACCCAAGCATGCTCTTGAAGAAAAAGCGAGCTATTTGTGCTCTCTCTCTGCTCTCTCTCTGCTCTCTCTGCTCTCTCTGCTCTCTCTCATCTCTTTCCCATCATACACAGCCTATTTTTTACCGATGCCAAGTGCATCTTCATCAGAAGTGCCAGAAACAAAGTATTCCTCCATATCCTTTTGGCAATGTTTCTTGGCCGCACAATGCTCAACCACCTCATCTTTTTTTGTGTGGAAGGTCTAGCACAAGTGTTGATGAGCAGCTAATGAGTGCTCAGGAAGCAGCGGACAAAGAAATTAAATGGAAAGAGTCACTTGCACGGCACACCAAGAGTCTTAAGCGGTATATCCTTACTTCGCTCTCTTATTGAACTTAAAATCTCTTACCATAACACACTATTGTCTACCATAGGGTGTTCGACAAACAGCTCAGTGCAGAGTTGCCTTTGCTAGCCAACATTCCACCGGCAAAACGACTCAAGATTATGTCTGAACCTGTATCATCAATCAGTGTGCACGAAATGCTCACAGGGTATATTAATGCTTATCATTTGCCTTCTGCAAACCCTTTCCTTATGCACCAGTTATCCCTTCTAAAAATCAAAACAGGAACACAACACAACAAGAATCCTTGTTAGCTGAATTACGCAGCGGCACACAGCTCCAAATATCACCTCTCCGTATTGAAGACCAACTCATCGGCATAAATGTACAGTTTCTCATCTCATTGACCACCTTAGTCAAGTCTAAAAAGGCGTACCACACTAATCTGACGAATCATGACAGGTAGAGTATGAGGGAATATTCAAAGCCATGCTTTTCTTTCAAAAACCCAGAGACACTAAAGGCGCACAAGGAGGTTTTGACCTTGACTTTGAAAACAACGATGGCGAAATGGATGAGGATAATGATGGCCATCCTGCCAACAAGCTAATTGTGGAGTTTGTGGTTGTGTGCGGAGTTGAAGAACGGCCACCCAGAGAATGTTCTCCCTTTGTATCGCGCCACAGAGTGTTTCAGGTAATTCCTTGAAGGGCACTGAATGGCAAAAGCGAAGGACTTTTTTCCAAACAATGCTTCTCTTATTCACTTCTTCTTTTTCAATTTGTGTCAGGCCATATCGGCCCATACTCTCATTGCGAACAACCATTTCGGACAGAACATGGACCCCAACTTGCCCTTTAGTGCCACCAAGCAACTATTGGTAACGTTACCCGTTTGTTCACATTACATTTTACTCCTCTCCCACCAACACACACACACACACAGGCTTGGTTAGAAGGATTTGGTACTCTTTACAGTGAGCCTTGCAGAGGCTGCAAGGCGTCTCTCTACTATGATTCAGAGCACTTGCTGTTCCTGCCCCCCACATGGCGAACGTTCTCCAGCGGTGCATCATACCACCCTCAGTGCCTTCCCAATTTCCCCAAATGAACCAACCCATTACACACATTATAACACATTATAACACATTATAACACATTATAACACATCACATATGAAAACAAAGGCAAGATTGATGCCAAACTAAAGGACTACATATACATTACTCTTTATGAGCTTCTTCAGCAACCAGAAGACCTTCATCTCCCCATCCAGAGGCCATAGCCACATAAAGGC
>CDFI01101103.1:0-19101 GCA_000826405.1 Acanthamoeba divionensis | reverse complement strand
TGCGTGACTATTTGCAGATGGCAATCATGATGGTATTGTGAAGGGCGCTCGTTATTTTAAGTGTGAAGAGAACCATGGCATATTTATAACCAAGGACAAGGTGGTGATAGCTGCCAAGCCTGCCATCCCAAGTTCTACCCCTTCTCTTGCAAAAGTAGATAAAAAAGTCACACCAACAGGCGCATCGCCCATAGCACCATTGCCACTCAGCACAAAACCTCCTCCACAAAAGATTTCTACCCCTACCTCTTCTGCCCAGCGTACAAGTGTGTCACTTCCTACTTCACCCAACGAGTCGCCTATGCTGGAAAAGGATGCTGACAAATTGAAGCAGCAGAGACCCCTTCCATCTAGGAATTTGGGAGCCCTTGCTCTTGGTGACGACAAAGATAAGTCATCGAAACCTTCAGGCCGGCCAAGCATTGGCTCATCTTCTTTGACTTCTTCCTCTATTCCCGTTCCTTCTGTCATAAACAAAGAGAAAGAAGAGAAGGAAAGAGAACTGGAGAAGGCAAAGATTATAAAAGAAAGGCAAGAGAAAGAAAAACGAGAGCAGGTTGAAAGACAAGAGATGGAATTGAAATTAAAACAAGAACAAAACGAAAGAGAAGAAGCCGAAGCCGAAGATGAAGAAGAGATAGAAGAGATAGAAGAGGCAGAAGAGGCAGACGAAGAATTGGAGAATGAAAGTGAGGTTGAGGATTTAAACGATGAAGATAGCGATGAAGATGGTGAAGGATTTATAGAAAAGCAGAAGAGATTAAATGAAGAAGAGCAGAGGTATATTTCACAAATTTCTTTTCTCTATTTTCTTGTGTATTCTTAGTCTTTCTTTACGTTAGAGCACAGTCAGAGACGCAAAAGAGAACTACGCCAGCTGCCCCAGTCGT
The DNA here is from genome assembly GCA_000826405.1 of Acanthamoeba divionensis. Classification (NCBI taxonomy): domain Eukaryota; phylum Discosea; order Longamoebia; family Acanthamoebidae; genus Acanthamoeba; species Acanthamoeba divionensis. The sequence goes on along the minus strand of CDFI01101103.1, from coordinate 18,211 downwards.
CTCGCCTCTAAAAGCGGCTCCTGCTTCGACCTTGACCCCATCAAAAGGTAATTTTAATGTCAGTTTAAATTAGAAGTGGACAAGTTCTCTGTTGAGAATACTTCCTTAATATCATACTTCCTAATCATCTACAACAGGCAATTCGCCCAGAAGTGCCCTGGATCAACTCTCTTCCCTTCAAACAATAGAGACTAATAGTCTCTTGGTACTAATCCCATGCTTTCTTATATTCCATTGCCAGCACTGTTAATATTTTAATCATTCTAGACTGAATTGAAAGAGCTAAGTGAATGGAAAAAAGAGGCACAAGAAAAGCTGAAAACTCTGCAAAAATCACAAACTGAGGCCATAAAAGAAAAAGATAGTTTTATAAAGGAGTTGGAAAAAGAAAAGAAGGTATTCACTTTCGCCATAATGCAAAAGCAACACATAACCATTGGTGTGAGTCCCCCCCCCATATATTATAGGATCGTGATAAACAGATAAAGAAGCTACAAAAGAGATTTGAAGAAGAGAAAATGCAAATGCAAAAGAATTGGGAGGAAGAGAAAGAAGAGATGCAAGATGAAATGGCGAACTTATCAGAAACACTTGAAATGATCACCTTGGACAAGGAGCTTGCTGAAGAGAAAGCTGAAAGTACTGTTATCTTTCCAATTAGCATTTTTCCTTGTTTCATTTCTTCATAACCGCTTTTTCTTTCGTTACAGGTTTAGAAAAAGAGCTGGAGCAACTGAAACTGAAGTTTAAGCTCAAAGGACCAAAACATGAAGATGATAGTGAAGAGGAGGAAGATTATAGTGAAGAGGAGGAAGCGGAAATGGATGATTCAAAAGCTGTTGCAAAGGCCCAAATCCAACGTCTTACTGAAGCTCTAATGAAGCTCAAGGGTTCGTAAAACCACAGAGCACATAAATAGAATAGCACCTTATACTCGTCGTTTATACACATTGATTCAAATTCCTGCTATTTTGTTTGATTTAGACCTAAGCGTGATGGAAAAGAGGGAAAGTGAGAAAACCATCAAGACGCTGGAACGAGAGAAATCCGTCATTCCTGTTCTTGAAGACAAAGTAGCCAGGCTGAAGGAAGAGCTAAAGAAATCAAATGAAAAAATCGAAGAACTTAAATCCGCGTTGGACGTTGCATCAGAAGCAGAAGACATGATTGAGGAATTGAGTGAAAAGAAAATGGAACTTGAAGAGGTGAATACCAAAATGCTCATCTTTTTTTGGTTATGTCCAGCTGATGTTTTGTTTTATCACCAGACTGTAGCGGAGATGCAACAGACAATAGAGGATCTTGAGGCATTGCAGCAAGTGAGCGAAGAGCTCGAGGAAAACCATGCTGCAGTTGAAAAACAGCTTCGCACTAATCTTTGTAAGTACAAACGCACAAGCATAAAACGCTTCAATTTAGTTGACATAATTTGAACACATTGTGCAGATAAGAAAGAAGTTCAAATTTTGGATACCCACACAAAGATTAAAAACCAGCAGCTTGAGATTGATGATAGAGAAAAAACTATTGAGCAATTCCGTGAGAAGGTCAACTCCCTACAACAGCAAGTAAAGCAGGTACGCGAGATACATAGAAAACAAAAAGTATATGCAATCGACATTATGAGTGAACCTTTCGACTAACTATAATCAATATGTTATATAGTATGAGGAAAAAGAAGAGCAACTATCTCAGGAAGCCAGGCAGCTTACCTCCAAGTCGCAAGCGTTATTGGATCAAAACTTACAATTGAAGGTACACATACCAAGCTCAATATAAAATACGGTGGGAATATTTAAAATGACTTGCTTACTTCTGTCCAATGAAGTCTAAGGTAACAAGAGCCGTAGCTATGGCTTTAGAGAAGGAACTGTTGGGTCTCGAAGTTGTGCAAGCCCAAAAGAAGCTCACTTTCATTCAAGCCTTCCTGCCTGATGAGATATTGAGCAAAGACCAGGAACCTCTGCAACTTCATCTCACTTTGGATAGGCTTGTTATGAAGTCCAAATTGATAATGAACCACTTGCAAAGCTATTACAAACTCGACCAAGTGTCTTTCAACCTTATCAATAATGTCGAACTTTCCCACGAGTACGAAGAGCTATTGTTTGTATGGGAACTCTATTGGGTAAGATACAAAACAACAGTTTTTAAAAAATTGTATTTTGATTGTTATCTGTTCTTCTCATTTTCGTCCTTTATAGGTCATTAGCTGTATGAAGTATCATTCATCCAACCTGCGAAGAACGTTATATGACCCCAACATCTGTGACATTGATGTTTACTTGAAGATCGGCAGAATAGTAAAAGAGATTACACCTTACGAAGGAAGATTAGATGCACTCTTGCACGTTGTCAAAAATGAAGAGCTCAACCACAAATTCGACTTGTCTCTGCTACAGGTATTTGCATCCTTAACTCTTCTTTACATCCGCTTTTTTTTCACAATTTCCTTCTCTCCAGTCATTCCAAGAGCGGATTGAACGAGTAACTAGTGTCTACTTCCTGCACGAGAAGCACTCGAGTCAGCAATCAGGAGCTCAACAGTTGAGCTTTAGTGATAGCGATTCTGTAGTAAAACGTCAGATGTCGCCCCGCAGTATTGGTATGCCTGCCTCGCTTTGTCCATCTTATGGTGATCATTATTCTTTGTTATTGACACAAAATCATTTTTATTTCTCGATGCAGGTGTGATTGCTCTTGAACCTCCTGTGTGGAAATCTTTAAGACATGAAATTGAAGGCATTGTCTTTGTACAAAATCTCTTCCTTGTGTTCTATAACCAGTTGAAGGCTATTCTCAAATCAAATAGCCAAAAACCTGTGGAATTTGTACTCCCCATTCCAGTACGCTTTATAAGAGACGTACTGGATGTATGCCGGTAAGCTGTGTCCGAGAATCAAGAATCATATTTTTCTGTTATTGCACTTGCTCATTTTTCTTGTTATTGAACAGAAAACTTGTTAAGCATTTACAAGAGAAGCCCAATTTGCCCAGGCATTATGCAAGCAGATTAGAGAAGAAGCTGTTTTCATGCTTCACTTCTGCCACGTCTTCTACGAACGTGTTACGGTACTATATTTGTCTTAAGGATTCCACCTGGGCTTTCAGTTCTAAACTCTTACACTTCTCCTTCATTTCATCAGGGAGCTTTTTGCTCGTTTGAAGGAGAATGCAGCAAGTGACGTTACTAAGGAGGCTCAGATAAAAACAATTTTACCAGAAATCGTGTCTAGGCTTATCACACCTCTTCAAAAGGAAGACGAAGACATGGAAGACTTACCTGACCTGGTTTCAAAGGGAAAAGAGAAAGAAGGACAGGGTAAGATCCCTCATTTTGTACCCATGCAAATTTTGCTATATGCATGCCGTTGACCATTTGCTCATCCTTAGGAGAAGAGTCAGAACAACAAGAACAGCAAAAGGAAGAAGACAAAGAAGACAGAGGCCAAGAATGGAACTGGGTCAGTGCCATATTGGAGGAAGTATACGCCACCGTAGTTGGGGTGAGTGACAAAGTTATCAATAGCAGCAGCCAAGTCATTAAGGACACGCCTCTTGCCATCAATATAACTCCGTCATCGACTCCTACTTCGGTAGCATCCAAAACTGCAACCCCTATTGGCATATCCCCTCTACCTCTTGGTAAGCCAACAAATTACATCATTTATTTATGTAACTAACTGGTTTTTTTTGGCATAATTCAGGAGCAATCTCGGGAGGTACTCCATTGGCTAAACTTTCATTATCTGCTGCTGTGCCACAATCTCCTCGTGGCCCTGTGGCAGGTGATTACTTCTCTTTTGATCTACTAGTTTCTTTATATGTTCTTCAAATTCACATGTTCCTTGTATATCTTATAATTAATGAGAAGCAGAAGGCACAGGCGATAAAAAATTACCTGCATGGCAGCAGCGTGCAGAAGGCATGCGCACTGAACTAGCCTCCGCTGCAGGCGTCAGAGCTAAGCTCACAGAAGCTGAAACTCTTGCACAAGAACGTCTTGTTAAGCTTATGATGCAGGTACCACTTTCTTTGAGGCCAAGTAACTAACTTGGTTGACAGGGCAAACTCTGATAGTCATTTGGTTTAATCATCTGACAGGAAAATGAGATAAAAGAGCAGATCTCAAGAAACAAGGTGCTACAAATACATTTGACATCTTTGCAAAAGAAGGTACTGTATTGCTTTTCTGATGCACGCATTATTTAACCTTAAATTGACTTCTTTTTTTAAACTCAATAAAAGGAAGCAGACTTGACAGAACAATTAGAAAAGCAGACAGCCAAATATGTTTCACAAGAAAAGGTGTTCATTCTTCACCTTCCTCTTCTCATCTTCTGCTTTTGATTTCATCTTCAATGAGGCATTAGTTTAACTCTTCTCTCATTTGTGACAATCTGCAGATGTACGAAGAAGCTGTAGAAACGATCCAAAAGGAGAATGAGTCTCTGGATCAACAGATCAGAAGCCTCAAGCAAGAAATTAAGCGCCTTGGTAGGTGTCGCTCTGGTTATTGTATATACACATTTCTTTTTTCCAGCTCTGACAATTCCTATTCCCTTTTCTGTTTAACACACAGAGGAGATGAAGAAAGAGGAAGAGGCTAAACAAGCAGAGTTACCCGCGCTTGAACTTGTCAGTGCAGAAATAAGATCCCTCAAGAAAGCGCTCACACTTCTGCGCCGTCATAATACTCAATTAATTGCCAAAGAAGGGCAGAGGAAGCTACAACAAATGCTCCCACCGCTGAGCCAGCAGGAACTCATGCTTGCCAAGGTTAGGGTTACTGCTCCTAAAAAAAACTCCACAGTGCTGAGTCACTGTTTTTCCACAACCACACTCATCATCAACCCTTCATCTTCCTTTGTCGTCTTCGTCTTCTTCTTCTTCTTCTTCTTCCAACAGAATGCAGCGCTGCTTCCTCAGCAGCAACAAGACCAATCCGTCGATGAAGGCGAGGCCAGTGGTACCTCTTCTGGTATCAAATCTGGTGTTGGCAAATGCAAGCAGCAGCTTAGCCAGCTTCTCCACAAGATTCACACAGTTCAAGCCTCCAACAAGGTGAAAAAAAATAACTACTTGCAAAGTAGAATCAATTTGTAAATTATTCTCAACCAAGGAATGGTTTTCTTCATCATTAGGTGATTGATTTGACTAAAGATGGAGAGGAGCCGTCTGCCCAGTGGACCAACAAACGTTTGGAGACAGCACGACTCCAGCGACAGTGTGTGCAAATGAAAGAACAGATGAGAGACGTCCTGCTGCTGCAGACGTCAGACGAGTCACTGCGTGCGAGAACCGATTTTGCTGCTTTCCCTTCGACCGAGACCACAAAAGCCTTCCAGAACTGCAAGCCCGCTCTCGTAGGCAGGATAAGTGTACCGACGTCGAGTCAGGCTCAGGGACGCAAGGAGGAGGACGCAAAGGGCGTGGAGCAGGCCACTAAGAATCTGCTTGGCGCTCTAAAGAAACAGCAATCAACGAACGTCTCGAAGGTCGTGCTGCAGCCTGTTCAGCTCAGGCACATACATTCTCTTCTTCTCTAATCTAAATGCCTTCTTTATATATATGTATACGTGTGTGAGGAGGGAAGGAGTGATGGAACGAACGAATTCAAACACTCACATCTCCAGTTTGAGTTTGTTGTTAAACAAGAAGTGAGGCTTGTTTCATGCAAAAGAGTTTGAGTTACGAACCTTCGACTTTGCTTACTCTGAGATGTCGTTGTTGTTATTATTGTTGTTATCATTGTTATCCCTTGTCTCATCATCGCCATCACTAGTATCGGCGTTGCTGCTGTTCCACCCAAGCACATTGGTTGCTAAACCAAAGAGGCCCATGAGCAGCGGCCCAAAGCAGCGGTTGCGGTTTCGCGCAGAGAACATCATCAGAGCACTCCTGATCCTGTCCACCAGCGGCTCGTTTGCAGCGCTGTCTGTGGTTTTAACGCGTATTTCAAGTGGGTCGTTCTGGTGCCCTTCAAGCATTGTTAGAGGAGACTGCTCGATGAACTGAACCAATTGATGATCTTCGTGCTCCAGGAACTCTATGGCCTGGGCGACAAGCCGCGGGTTGACTTCCTGCTGCAGCTGTGCGAAATTCTCAACGTCCTCTGGCGACAATCGTGGTGTGAGCATGCTCTCCCAGCACTGCAGCACTTGGCGTTTCTATCAAAAAAAAAAAATCAAGTTAACTGATCATCCGCCTTAGTTCCTGTGGGGACAATCTATTTACCTGCTTCAAGTTGATCGAGGAATTGTCTCTGTTTAGAATGATAATATCCCTTCTGCACATCAATAGTTCATACTCTGCACACATCTAGAAAGAAGTATCCCACAATCGTAATTAGAACAGTTGTATGTCAGTTGTAAGGGTAATTATGAACCTTTTGAAGAACATGTATTATTAAGCCACGCTTGACGTCGTCAGGAAAAGTGTGCCAGTTCTGCGAGCCAACAAACTTGATAATCTTTGGTGCATGGAAGTTAATGCTGTGCTGTACACGTGCTGATAGTGTTGGCAAATCATTTCGATTTAAGTCTTGTATCTCGTCAGATAAAGTCTGGATAGACATATGAGCAAGAGTCAGCTCGTTCCGCTTAAAGGACATTCATTTAGTAATAGGACTACCTTGAAGTCAAAAAATGTCATCTCGGGCTTTGGCAAGTCTGGTGCAGCTTTCCATAAATGAGACTCTATCTGGGTTGTGTGAGAACGTGAGCAAATGCAATAAGTATGTAAGCTAGAAAATTATTTTAGGGCAGATAACACGTTGTTGTTGTTGTTGTTGTTGTTGTTGTACCGTATTGACATTTCCAATGTTTGCAAGGGCTGTAATGACTTCGATAAGCTCCTCTACTGTAATACTTTCTAAATCAATCTCAAGCCTGCAAATAACAGTCAGAGCAGCACTATTAGGATCACAAATTTGTGTGTTCGTGCATCTAATATGTATTTGCATGGACATACTTTGATACTCTAATAATTTCTTTGCAGTATTCCAACAGCTGTTCATCTTTATCTGCTCCCTCTATTGATAATTGTTCCAAGAGGTGTGCATAAACATTCTTGCATCATTAGAGAAAACAAATTATTATAATTAGAAAACGAAGTTATGATAAGAAACACAGAACGTTATTGTTCAAGCAAGATCATTACCTCTTCTTCCATCCAATCTACGGAGAGCAGATCACCTTCTCTAATAGGTGCTTCAAATTGTTCTCTACCAAGCGTTTCGTCTTCTTCATCCTCCTTCAATACTGTTTCCATCTATAATTAGAACCCAAAAATTCTTGAAATACAATCAGGTCTAAGTAAGCAGGTACCATTTTGTTGCTCTTTGATATATTTAGCCACAGCAAAGACAAACTTTTCACTGCCAAAATTGAATTTTACCACAGACCCTTTGGCATGCTGATAAACATAAAGGAGAGGGTGATCAGAATTATGTTAAGCCCACAGCGCAACGTTGTGTCAAATGTTTGTTGTTGAAAAGAAGTACCAATGCAGATATAAAGAAGAAAGAAGAGCACTCTTTTAAGTTCTTTTTTGCCACACCCAGGAATTGTCCATTCTTAGTGAAGAACAGTTCTTTTGTCTTTAGATTGACTCCACACCCTAAAGTGACAAAAGGAGCGCAAATGTGAATAACAGAAAGACCCAAACAGCTAATGATAGTATTGAGACATAACCAGAGGGAACACGGATAGATAGTAAGGGACTGGATGAAGTACGTGCCTACTATGTCACCAGTAGAGTAGGTAGGTCCATAAGTGTTGCCAAGACCTCTTTCCAAAAATAATTTACCATCGTCTGCGTGATAACCAAAAGTCCTGGGAAGAAAACAAAAACAAGGATAGTTAATCAAAACGAGAGTTACAAGGAAAGTATCCTCAACTATATGGTACCATCTTTTCCAGCCTGGCATAGCATTTGACTGAGGGAAGTGATTCAACCCTATGCCCAGTCCAATAGACGCATTGTCACCAGGATCGATAACCTCCATCTCAAAGTAAGCCAGAAAGCATTGATTTCCAAATGGCAACACTTGTATGGGAACATTGGATTGCACTCCCTATCATTTGTCAAGGATTAATAACCCCAGAGAGAGATCTCAGTGTTTCTTCTTCAGACAGGCATATGAAGCTGTTCACAAGGACACAACCTCTTTCAATTAAACTCTGGCAAGGATTCCAAAGTTTTTGTTCCTTGGGTTATGATTTGTTTAAAGGATACACCACAGTTGTAGTCCTGTTCCCCAGTGCTCAGGTAGGCAGCAGTCAGACCGTCAGGTTCTAAGCCAATGAGATCTGGATTGAGGTCAGCTCTGGAGAGTTGGATGGAGCGCAGGGAACGCATCTGGCCGTGCCTGGTTGCATAGAGCTCCCTCCAGCTGAGGTGCTTTCCCTTTCTAGAAGACACATAGAAGTCCCTCTTGCAAAGCTCTCTCTGCGCCACGGATTATGTTAGATACTTAAAAGGGATTGTTGAGGAGTAATGGATTCGATCTTGCCCCCCCCCCAGAGAGAAAGAAAACGCACCCACAGAGCAGGATCGGTTGACAGTTCGTGCCACTCCTTGCTCACTTGCCCCACTGTGGCCAAATCAGGTCCACTGAGGAACGAAAGCACATGCAAGCATCCCTTATATATATATATACCCCCCCCAAACAGTGAGATCAAGAAGTACAAGTGGCTGAAATTGCAGTTTGAACTGTTTCGTACTTCAGGCGATAGTTGAGTGATGGGATCACAATTCTGGTCCACCTCCATTTGTGTTGAAATGAATGTCCTAACTGGATGCCCTCTTTTGAGCAAAGGCAAATCTGTGAAACTTTTCTTCTCCCCCCCCCCAACCGTTTGCTCAGAAATGATCGGAATGCCATTAAGGGGGATATTTAACATTCCATTCCAGATCGTCCGAGAACACGTGTGGACCAATCAGGAACGAAATTATTTGGAGAGAGGAAATAATTTCCCGGAAACAGACATCCGTGAATCAAAATCAAATGATTCAATTACAAGAAACATTTGAATTTTGATTGGATTCGAGGGTGACAAATATTTGTCACACAGCAGAGACCAAGCTGGAAGAACACAAATACATCCATAGCTGCCCCAAACAGTTTAACAACTCTGCAAGCTAACAAACTGCTGGCATAATGTCTACCACCTCATCAAACGGAAAGTCTCTGGCAGGAAAGGTGGCTGTTGTCACTGGCAGCTCTCGAGGGATAGGAGCTGCAATTGCCAAACAGCTGGCCGCTGATGGTGCCATTGTGGCAGTCAATTATGTCAAGGTATGTGACACAGAACACTTTCTCTGTTTGCTGTTGTTGTTGAAGATGATGCTTAAGCTTGGCACAACGTCACTCATGCCCATTGTTTCACAGGGAATTGAAGCAGCCAATCAAGTGGTCGAGGAAATCCAGAAGGCAGGAGGAGAGGCACAAGTCTTTCAAGCAGACGTCTCCAACAGGGAAGAGGTGCATGGCCTAGTTGATGCAGTCGTCCAGAAGTGGGGCCATGTGGACATCTTTGTCAACAATTCAGCTCTCAGCGGTGCTGCAGCCCCAGTGGAGCAGGAAACAGAGGAGCAGGTTGATAGGCTGTTTGCAGTAAACTACAAGGGCACTCTGTGGGGCATTCAAGCTGCTGCCAAAGTGGTTCAACCAGGAGGATCTATCATCAACATATCCAGCGTGGCTGCTACTTCAGCTCCAGCGGTATCTTAAAAGCCCACTCCACAAACCAATTATCATGCATGCATGGTGAGCCACTTCATTATCTCATCTATTTGATGTCCAACCAACACAGACCTTTGCCACTTATGGCAGCCTGAAGGCAGCGGTGAACATTCTGACAAAGACTGCAGCCAAGGAATTGGGACCAAAGGGCATCCGTGTCAATGCAGTCTCTCCAGGGTATATTCCCACAGACATGAGCTCTATTTTCCCTCCAGAGATCAAAGACATTGTCAAAAAGATAACACCATTGGGCCGTGTGGGTACGACTGAGGAGGTTGCCCACGTTGTGGCCTTCCTGGCGGGCCCTCAGTCCAGTTGGGTGAACGCTCAGATCATCGATGTTGCTGGAGGTCTTTAGCAAAAACACACAACACGTGAATGAAAGGAACAATTGTTTTGCACCAGAATGTGGGTTATCTTATTTTTACACAACAATTTAAGGCAGTAACATGTTGCATTTATTTGTCGACGGTCTACAAAAATGAACTCACAACTGCAGCAAAGGTGCACATTCCCTGCAGTTTTTTTACCAACCCCCAACACAATTGCTGCATCATGATCACAATTCCATCTTGCACGACAATGACCACAACAACCCCAGGTGGTTTTGTTTGTGGGATTGCTTCTCTGTATGCAAAAGCACTTTCTCAAGAAGAACAACTGTCTGTCGGTTTGGGATGACGTGTGGCCGTTATACTCAATGCCCTAGGAAACATGTGTTGCATACCCCACAACAATACTTATGGTTGTGGGGTACCTTCTAAACTCTTTGAGTAATGCAATGGCCAATGTTGCGGCCATCCTGAGGAAAGGAACTAGAAAGGCTGCAATGCAGTTGTTGTCATTATTTCAGTCCTTAAACTAGGTTGAGCATTATATTGTTATATTAAACAAATTAACATATAACTATATGTATGTACACAAAACTTAAGCTTACCACCCATGTTCAATCAATTATCACTCACAGTCATCATCTTGTTTGGGTCGGTCTCATACAGACATGAACTCATCCCTTCATCATCTTCCTCCTCGCCTACGCCAAGTGCACCACTGCTGCCATTGCTTGTCATTCCTCTGCAACTCTTTCTGATGCTGTTGCCTTCCTCTGCAGATGCTGCTGCTACGCTCTCTTGGCTTGCAGATCTGTTCCTCTTCGTTCTCTCTACATAGTTCTCCAACCTGACTACCTGCTCCTTCATGCCTGCTATGATGCTCTGAAGCTGCAGGACCCTCATCTGCGGGGTCAGCTTCCCCTGCGTGGGCTGTGCAAAGTACCTCAAGAAGTAGCCCCGCCACAGCGCAAAGTTGTGCATGCACAGGTCGGGCAACAGCACGCTCGGGTCAGGAACATAGAACGGATTGACAAAGTCCTTTCTGATCGCTTCATCGTTCGTGTAGCTCCACAGCGACGTCGTCTTCTCTTTCAACTTGAGGTCTCTCCTCTGCTTCTCTGAGTCGCAGAGAAAAGTGCCAAACTGGCAGGAATAGAGGTGGTCCAGGATGGTGATCAGAAAGCGTTCGTTGAACTCAAAACTGCAAGGGAACTGCTGCAAGACTTGCCACACGCAATCTATAAACTGTTAAGACATTATGTTAAAACCAAGCCAGTGTGGGTGTATGTGTGAGAGAGAGCAGAGAGATGCATTATACCTGCATAAAGATAGGGGAGCGCTGTGAGTCAGCATAGTTTTTATCAGCATGCCCACAACGGGAAGAAAACTTATGCCCTAGAAGAATAAGTCCAGAAAGAGAAGGGATTAAATTATAATTAAACAAGTGTTGTGGAGCGTCCGTTATGAAAGTATGGGGATTGGTGAAGGCAAAACAAAAAAAAGAGGTTATGTACCAAAGCTGAGCCATTCCTTCTCCAGGAGCACTTGGAACCCAATCAGTGAGCGATAATAGGGATCCAAAAAGATTTGAGCAAGCGAAGATAACTGTGCCGTGCGGTCCCACCCATCCGAGCAATGCAGCGTCACTGGTATTCCTTTGTCCAGTAATTGGGCCACCTTGGGTGTTGGCAATCACCCCCAAACAAAGGTAAGGAAGAAGGTCAGGCCCACACTAGAATATGAAAGTCATGCGGTATACCTTTGTTGCGCCTTCCAAGATTAACTTAATATAGTCAAGCCAATGAGAATTTTCCAGTGAAGACAGCCAAGTGACCTCATTTTTGCCCAACGATGTTGAACACAGGTTGTAAATGGCTTGTAAACTAAAGAAGAAATTGGCTCCAGTCAAATAAGAAAAAAAAAGGGAATCCTATGAAAGTCTGGACTGTACCTGTCTCTAATGACGTGAATGTTGGGTATCCCAAGGTATTCAAAGTTGCAGTTAGGATACCCTTGCAGATTTTCAATGCCTCCACCTTTGGCTGCATTTGCATAAGCATTGGCACGCGGTCTGGCATCAATTATAAACAATGCTGTCATGAATAATGTCATTAGTTAAATGTTCACTTGGCAAAAAAGTTTGTGAATATTGATGGTACTACATACGTCCACCTGTCTCTGATCCATAAGTGCTCTCAATGATCTTTTTAAATAGCTTCTCATCTGCTGTGCAGCGATTTCTGCTAAGACCTAGACAGAAAGAGAAAGATTTAAATAATAATCCTTGCTAACTACCACATACAGAACGAGCAGAGGGAGTTGGATGCATACCTGTCAAAGGCTGACTACAGCGTGAAATGGTTGCATTATTTGTGTGTTTGAAACATATCACCGGCATCCTGCCTTTGCTTCGAAATGCAAAACTTTCTCTGATCTCATCGTCCGATAAGCCAGACGGCAGTACTAAGAGATTAGGATAGCTCTCACAGTATCCATAATTACTGTTCATTTCTGTTATGACCCATTTGCTGTTTGGTAGACCTTTTATAATTGATAGATTGAACTAAATTTCCCCAGCGGTAAAGTCAGCATAAATAGAAGAGGTACCTTGACGCATAAATTCAGCACGAGGAGAATAAACATCCCACCCTGTCTGTTTATCTGGTTCTTCTGAATTTACAGCACAACTTGATCCAGTATCAGAGTTCAACTTTTCTTGAATTACTTGACTTCCCCCTTCGCTGTCTCCTTCGCTTTCAGCTTCTCCCTCTAGTTCTTTTCCCTTAAGCTCATCCACTTTTCCGGAGTACGTATTTTGTATTTCTTCCTGATCGTTTTCTTGTTCCTCTTCTTCGTCTTGCACATAACTGTGAGGCTTATAGAAAAATGCAAACACTCTTTCAAAAGACTCAGGAAAAGCAAGGCCTCGTTCAACAAGATACTCATAAATTGTATCACGAGAATGCTTGCCATCCTTGTCAAAACTAAACCTTACAAAGCGAAAATCTTTGCAATGAATATCCAAATAATATGCTTGGCTTTTCTCCTTTAGCTTGTGTATATGGTTCATACATCCTAAGGGAATTTCAACTGGCACCATAGTATTGTTTTCATCCTGGTGTTGGTAAACTTATGTTACTAATAAAAATGTTTCCCAAGCTGAATGAACGAATTAATATACCTTGTAGTCTAGGTCAAGGAGAGCTAAACGGTAGTTAGTAAGGAAGAGGTCACCCTTATATCTCCTGTCATCTTTGGCATACGCAGGAGCCCAATAAGCGTTTGATGCTAAGTGCACCACTACCTCTCCTTCGTATCTGATAGCAAGAATATGATGATACAGTGAGTAAAGATCGTAGAAACAATCTCGATGGTTTTAGTGAGGCTAAAACCTGGAGAAAAGTTCATAGGATTGAAATGCTTGGAACCGCTCACTGTTCATCCTGGCATCTTGCTCTTCCTATATATATATATAGAAAAATAGTATATTAAGTTTAGCTACTGAAATTCCTTTATTCAAACTCAGAGTTCAATTGTTGTGTATACCTTAGTACTGTTAGACTGGGGGTCTGCAGCCTTTACAATAATTCTGTGGGTTACCGAATTTTGTGCCTCTTTAGTCTGATTGTGGAATAAGATCACGTCCTAATAAATAATAATGTCAATCATCAAAAATATGCTCGAGAACATTCCCCATCTATATATCTTACCCCCTTTTGAAGGTCATAGGATGATATCATTGTTTCGGCGTCCATGTATTCTTTTCTCTTCTCTACATATAAACCATAGCCTGAAAAATCAGTTGCTTGAGATGAAATCCAGTTTGAGACTTGAACAACTGCATCCTTCACCTATTGAGATGAAGAAAGATTGCCATTAAGAAATATTTCATGTCTGGAGCACTCTAAATGTTTGTCTTTCGCTTCTCTGCATACGAGGTATTGTCTTGGCGAAAGATTGATCCATTCTTTCATTGATACTTACCAGTGTGTCGCAAGGCAACATGAGCCTGTTTACGCCTTCTCCTGCTACATCCAACTTGAACTTGTATAATGCCTTCTCCTTGAACTCTACTATATCCTGCAGAGAAAAGCAAGTAAGAACATTAGAAATGTAATCATTAAGAACAAATTGGGGTTGATAAAATGAAACTAGAAAGAATCAATACCGTGTTTGAGAGATTATAGAATGAAAGAGGTTTGTTATCCTGAAGCCACACACCCTGGACGTTGTTATAGAGATACAGTCCAAAATGATCCCTAGAGCCTTAATAATAGAATAAAGATTAATAGTATAAAAACAAACCATAGAACAGGGTGTTGCGTACCTTTAGGTTTCCAGTCAGCTGGCAGGGGTACTCTAGCGTTAATCTCTTGGGTTACTTGCTTCACCAAAGTTTTAGCACCAAAACCAAGGACCCTGTTCGCTTCCATATCGTTCAATATCACCTACAAAGGATATAATTGTTGATCAAGCCCTTTCTACCAGGTTAATAACAGCAGCATACCTTTAATAGAATCTTGCTATAATAAGGATCCTCTCTGCGCGGCTTTTCCTTCACTTCTACTACTTGCTGGAATACAAAAGAAATCATAAGACATATTGCAATTGCCTCTCTATTCTCCACTGCTCGCTCTTTTAAACAGCATACCATGTACGACAAGTCATATAAATACAGAGGATCATTGTCCTCCATCCAAAGGCCATCACTCTGCTCGTCCTTTGGAGGTAAATAGAATCCCAGATGCTCTGTCTTCACGGAAGTGATCTTCTTACGTTCTTTGACCTTCTTGATGGCGGCAGAGACAAGCATGCGTGGAGAAAGTTTGTATGTTTTGTGGATCATGAGGTCTGGCAGTGCTATCTTGAGTGTGTAATCATCATTTGGGTATTTGATCTTCAGTAATTGGCAACGCCTTTGTAAGTTGGGGCGTCCCTATATTGGTTTATGGTGAATCAGAATTACTAGAAGCAGAGGCCACATGCAACCAAGAGAGAAGCTTTATGAGCACTTACTTTCCAGAGCTGGTCATACAAGAACTCTGTGGAGAGCAGTTGTCGCTTTTGCACAGAGTTAGTTCTGGTAAGGCGTGCAGTTCGCCATAGAAATCGGTTGCTGGGTTGTTGTTGCTGTTCATACTGTGGTTGGACCATAACCAAACCATAGTCAACACCACCTGCCCTGTGAACTGCAACAAATCAAAGGGTCCATAAGCAAATAATTAAAAGAAAATCCACGTGTACAATCAAAAGAGGAATTTCGCTTCAATTGAGGGATGGTACCAGAGGGGAGTTCATTTGAAGACTTTAGAGCAGGCGCTGGTGGGTGCGCAGGCGTCGAGATGGAGCCTTGTGACCTGAACAAAATGTGAGATATAGAAAAAAAATATAATAAGGAAGGAAAAAAGCGAATCGATTCTTACCACGTCCTGATTCTTGGTGAGTTTTTCTGTGCAGGATCAGAGGCTTCATCAATCGCAGCAGCTTCTTTTGAGGAGCCGCCCCCTCCTGTGAGACTGCTGCCAAGCTTTTTGCGGAGCCCAAAGAGCCTGTTATCTTTTTTTTCTTTCTGTGCTCTCTTTCTTGGATCAAACATGGCGCAAGATGGAAGAAAGAGTTCACCCTTCAGAGACAAAGAAAAAGCAGATGATGAACACAAGTGCAGCTTCTAATCAATCCAATATTTTTTTTGGGGGGGGGGCTCACGGTGAGATGATGCCCACAACCGCAAAATATTTAAGAGGGCTTAATTTTCTGATTTATTAGTGAATAAACGAAAATTTAAGGAATGAAAAATCAATTATTTTGGTTTTTGTCGTTGTCCTTTTCTGGTTACACAGGGACAACGGTGATTGAATGTTCCAGTTTTGATTGGGTGTACGATCCAATAAAAAATCAAATTGTTAGGTATCTGGAACAGTGGCGAAACCAATGGAAACTTGAGTAACAGGAGAGATATAGATATGTCTGTATCTTTCTGGATGTGTGCAGAAAGACAGATATTGCCCAGAAAAATCCCAGAACCAAACTATTAAAAAAGACACTTTTTGACATTTAATCTTTTCCATTTCTTGATGAATTAATGTTGCATCGGCAGTTGCAAAGATGAGTGTGGTGCAACCCCAACAAGGAGGCTCAGTCGTGGCCAATTTAGAGGAGCTTCTTGCCCAAGTACTCTTTGCCCAATCCAACTAGTTTCAACCGTAATTCACGAATTCATGATTCTTCTTCATCCCCCCTTGTGAATGCTTAGGTGGATTCTTTAAGAGCAGGATGCCTTCAAATCTTTCAGGGCTTTGTTGACTTTGCTCGATCTCCCAGCGGTTCAGAGGCCAGTAAGCAATTCATTCGTTTCTCAATTGCACAAGTGAATGTTTGAATTTTTATCCTCAATGTGTAGATCAGTTGAGTAAGTTGATGAGCAACAATGTCCGTTTTGTGGTGAAGGCAATCAAACGTATGAGCGACCTTGGCAAGGAGCTCCAGCGTACTATTCCCCCTCCCACACCAAACCCAAGCATGCTCTTGAAGAAAAAGCGAGCTATTTGTGCTCTCTCTCTGCTCTCTCTCTGCTCTCTCTGCTCTCTCTGCTCTCTCTCATCTCTTTCCCATCATACACAGCCTATTTTTTACCGATGCCAAGTGCATCTTCATCAGAAGTGCCAGAAACAAAGTATTCCTCCATATCCTTTTGGCAATGTTTCTTGGCCGCACAATGCTCAACCACCTCATCTTTTTTTGTGTGGAAGGTCTAGCACAAGTGTTGATGAGCAGCTAATGAGTGCTCAGGAAGCAGCGGACAAAGAAATTAAATGGAAAGAGTCACTTGCACGGCACACCAAGAGTCTTAAGCGGTATATCCTTACTTCGCTCTCTTATTGAACTTAAAATCTCTTACCATAACACACTATTGTCTACCATAGGGTGTTCGACAAACAGCTCAGTGCAGAGTTGCCTTTGCTAGCCAACATTCCACCGGCAAAACGACTCAAGATTATGTCTGAACCTGTATCATCAATCAGTGTGCACGAAATGCTCACAGGGTATATTAATGCTTATCATTTGCCTTCTGCAAACCCTTTCCTTATGCACCAGTTATCCCTTCTAAAAATCAAAACAGGAACACAACACAACAAGAATCCTTGTTAGCTGAATTACGCAGCGGCACACAGCTCCAAATATCACCTCTCCGTATTGAAGACCAACTCATCGGCATAAATGTACAGTTTCTCATCTCATTGACCACCTTAGTCAAGTCTAAAAAGGCGTACCACACTAATCTGACGAATCATGACAGGTAGAGTATGAGGGAATATTCAAAGCCATGCTTTTCTTTCAAAAACCCAGAGACACTAAAGGCGCACAAGGAGGTTTTGACCTTGACTTTGAAAACAACGATGGCGAAATGGATGAGGATAATGATGGCCATCCTGCCAACAAGCTAATTGTGGAGTTTGTGGTTGTGTGCGGAGTTGAAGAACGGCCACCCAGAGAATGTTCTCCCTTTGTATCGCGCCACAGAGTGTTTCAGGTAATTCCTTGAAGGGCACTGAATGGCAAAAGCGAAGGACTTTTTTCCAAACAATGCTTCTCTTATTCACTTCTTCTTTTTCAATTTGTGTCAGGCCATATCGGCCCATACTCTCATTGCGAACAACCATTTCGGACAGAACATGGACCCCAACTTGCCCTTTAGTGCCACCAAGCAACTATTGGTAACGTTACCCGTTTGTTCACATTACATTTTACTCCTCTCCCACCAACACACACACACACACAGGCTTGGTTAGAAGGATTTGGTACTCTTTACAGTGAGCCTTGCAGAGGCTGCAAGGCGTCTCTCTACTATGATTCAGAGCACTTGCTGTTCCTGCCCCCCACATGGCGAACGTTCTCCAGCGGTGCATCATACCACCCTCAGTGCCTTCCCAATTTCCCCAAATGAACCAACCCATTACACACATTATAACACATTATAACACATTATAACACATTATAACACATCACATATGAAAACAAAGGCAAGATTGATGCCAAACTAAAGGACTACATATACATTACTCTTTATGAGCTTCTTCAGCAACCAGAAGACCTTCATCTCCCCATCCAGAGGCCATAGCCACATAAAGGC
>CDFI01101101.1:0-12047 GCA_000826405.1 Acanthamoeba divionensis | reverse complement strand
AGTGTGAACCCACTTTTTATCACCTATTCAGAAACAGCAGATCCTAGGCCACCAGTTCCAAAGATTATTAGGAATCCCAAAGATGTTAAGTTGCCCTTTTATAGGTTGCCACTGCCAGAGCTGGAAACTCATCTTTTTTTCAGAAACTATTCATCGTCATCACCATCATTTATTTGTGTATCTCAGACACTGCATGCTTTCTTTTTCTTTTTCTTTGCAGGTTCTGACCGCAGCATGTCGACGTTGTTGTTGCCAGTATCCCTAGAATTGCTGTTATCAGCGCCCTTTGTTGACTTGACTCGTTCGCCTGCCTTCTGCTCGTATATTTCCCTTGCAAGCAGAATGAATGCATCAGATACTCCAGCGCCAGTCTTTGCAGAGGTCTCAAAGAAATGAGATCCATGTTGTTCCGCCATGGCCTTGCCCTCTTCCGTTGTGACCACCTGTCACCACCAACAAAAAAAAATTCTTGTTAACTTGTGGAACAAGTTGTTGGAATTTCATCACACGAGGACTGAATGGGGGAAAGCATGAGGGAACTAAAGATAGCTCACTCACTCTTTTATCAACGAGGTCAACTTTACTGCCGACAAGAACTTTAACCACATTTTCCATTGCATACCGTTCCAATTCCTGCACATATAATTCAGTTACAACAGCGACTCTATTGTTGTGTGGTGTGTGGGTGTGGTGAAACTAACCGCAATCCAGAGTTTAGGAGCACTTTCAAATGACTCCTTGTCTGTCACATCATATACAATCATAATTCCATCAGCCTGGGAACAAAAAGCAAAGAAACAAGCAAATGATATGTTAACAATAAAATGCAACCTGATGAATCACTCAGCAAACGTTTGTGTTTGTGTAACCCAAAAAGAGCTTTACCCCTCTGTAATAGCTGCTTGTTATTGTTCTATTGGACAGAAGTATTAGTGGAGGAAATCATCAGCAAGCATGCAAATCCATTAGCTTTAATAACTTTCATTTGCAATGAATGCTGAAAAGCCATGAACTGTAACATAACATACCTAAACCTCTCCTGTCCAGCAGTGTCCCAAATCTAACATATTTATAAATAAATTATCCCATTCCAAATGAGCACCTCCAAGAGTGGAAGAGGATGTAATGTAGTTATACAATGGATTTGTTTAAGAATCCCAACCTGAAGCTTGGCTGTTTTGCCATTGAATTGCACAGTGCGAATCTTAAAATCCACACCAATCGTGCTCACAAAATTCTCAGTAAAAATGTCATCCTGCAAAATCCAAGGAAGGAAGATGAAGTTGAGGCTGTTGCAAATAATATTGGGGGGGGGTGTCGTACAGTCCATTTGAGAAGGAGAGAGCTCTTCCCTACACCTGATGATCCAATAAGGAGCAGCTTAAATAAATAATCGCTAGTAGAAAAATAAAATAAAAGGAAGTCAATCAACATGCTGCGAAGCAAAGAGAAGAGAAGCCTCAAGGAGGGGAAAAATGACATCACCAGTCTTCCTGGACGAGACAAGCAGCAGAGGAATTCATGCAAAGGCCTTCTGGGTTGAAAAAAAAGTGCAATTCAACACAGTTTGGTTTTGTTGAGATTGGCAGCTAATAATTGCCTCTGCAAAATTAATATTAATATTAATATAAGAAGCCACCTACATTCCTACATTCTTTGCAATTAAAATTCCTATTGCAGAAATTCTGCATGTTTTAAGGAGAATAACAATAGATTCCAGGATAAAAATGGGTTTTTACTAAATTAATTTAATTTATTGCTTTGGCGAATGGTATGATTTCGTGCATAATTTAATTGACCTTTTGATTACGAACTGGTCCGGAAAAGTCCAATCCATTGTGCATGCTTCCAATCCATTGTGCATTTCGATTTATGAACAGCCATACTTTTGCTGATAAGTTTGCTGCTACTTGATAACCTTTTCACTTTTAGACATGTGGGGTGTCAAGCATTGACCCCAGGGAAAGATCGGAGTGCTTGTCATGGGTACAAGTTTTATAAAACTTTTATAAAAGCAGCATCTGTTCCAAAAGAAAACTGGACTTTCGGCTTTCGATCACTTTGCAAGGCGTTCTCGTTGGGCTTTGGTTTGGCAACCGCTGGTTTTGCTATTTGCTACACAAAAAGGAAGAGAGAACCCTCAACATGGTGGGAACATTTGGCATGCTGAAACACACAAAGAACGGAACTGCCGGGTTTCTAGATCCTGTTGTCAGCAGTAGCACCGCATCTGTGGAAGAATGTCATGTGGCTTGCAAGCGAGAATCATGATTCTCTCGAAAATGGAATGGAGGGTGAGATGATGAACTCAGTTTTCGATTACATTGCATTGTAAAAGGGCCTCTTCTGCACTCTCACAACTTTGTACTCTTTTCTCCTTTCTTCTTTAGACTGAGCAAGACCTTCACTTAGCCTTAAATCCTCCTACAAGTCACCTAGCTTACTTCTGCTGCATGTTTCTTTCAGAGATGAGTTGGCGTCTTTCGTTCTTCACTTCATACTGTTTCCTCAGCATTCTTCTCCAACTATTGTGTGTTGCCCATGATCTTGGTTTGGGCAAGGTCACCTGGAAGCCTCCTTTGATCTGCGTCTTCTCCGCAAACTTGATCACTTACATATGGGCGCTGTTGCTCCAAAAGCATCAGATCAACAGAAAGCTCTCTGTCATCTTCCTCTCCATCTACGCAGACTTGATTCTAGTTTTCATTTCGATAAGCTTCCCGCTTCAATTCGATGCTTGGTTTGTCCTGATCCCAGTGATAATGGCCTTCATGCTTGGAACTGCTTTTGGGGCAGCCTCTTTGGCAGTCATCCTCATCCAGAATGGAGCCCTCTACATTCAGTACTATTCTGCTTTAGACAGATTAATTTGCTTCGAGTGAGTGTCTTCGTCTCCTCCTTCATAATGAAGTGGATACTGATGTTCTTTCATTCTTTAACATGTGCTACACAGGTTCTATCTCTCAAACAATGTATTCATACTTTTAATGAGCCTGGTGGGCATTGCTTTCGAAAAACAGAGGCAAGTAGTGTAACTCAATCTGTCTGTTTCGTATCTCTCATCTAACAAAGGTTTCTTCCATGGTTAGAGAGCAATTGCTTTGCCAGATCAGCGCTAACCTCAGTCATGGTAAGGCTACATTGTATCATTCACATCTGTTTGAACATAGGGATAAATGGACTCATTTCCTTGTATGTGAACTGCTCAGAGCTTCGTACACCTCTCAATGGTCTCATCTCCACTGCTGGAGCCTTGAGTAAGGACAACAATCTGAGCGACCAGGCCAAAGGAGATGCATCTCGTATCAGAAGACTCTCAAAGGAGTTGTTGCACCTCGCAGATAATCTCCTTGATTATGACATGGTTATGTCTAAACCCCTTGTCCTAGAGAAATCTTGGTTCGATGTCTCTCAAGTAATCCATCGTGTATGTGCACCTTTTCCTCTTCTTCATCCGCCCTACCCCCAAACATCAGTACTGACCTTGTTGTAAAGGCACTCCACAACATTTCAAGGTGTGCCCAAGATCAGGGAATCAAACTGACAAGAGCAATCCACATTATGAGACCCGACCGCTTTGCAGATTCTGAGAGGTAATGTATGAAGAAGATGAGAGAGAATGTAGTGCCTTGCTGAATGAATCTGGTCCTCTTCTTCATAATAAAAGACTGAGGAAAGTGCTGTTCAATCTGCTGTCTCATGGAGTCAAGCATACTGAGAGTGGAGGCCGTGTGAGCCTTGAAGTATGGGAAGTGCCTGCAAGTGAGTTGGTAGTTTTTCAGATTGCTGATGGCAGTAGAACAAGAGCTGAGTCTCACATCCCTGAGGTAACTGCTAGCTTCTTGTCTTTACTTGCTGTCTGAATTGAGTAAACTTACCTCTGATATCAAACCAGGATGGCATCCTTCCAATTGATTTCATTGCCCAAAGAGAATCTGATCTAGGCTTAGGTATGCTAATTGGTGAAGCCGACAATTCATTTTCACAATTCAACAAAACAGAGAATTGAAGTAATTCTTCTTTTTCACAGACTTGATGTTATCTCACTACTTCGTGAAAGCCATGGGAGGCGAAATCACATGCTGTAGCAGTAAGTCAGGCACAACCTTTACTGTCGCCATCAAACTTCCTTACAGAGAAAGCATCCATGCATCTTCATCCTCTTCTCCAGATGAGCCACAACAACAGAATCTCATGCTTCAAGAAACTTGGAACGAGAACTCATTAGAAGGGAAACACATAATGGTTGTTGACGACCAACAGTTAAACCATAAAGTGATTGCTGGTATCCTTAAACCACAGGGATGCCTCCTGAGCTGTTGCTTCGACGGAGAAGAGTGCCTTGACCTATTGGAGAGGTCTACAGTGCCGGTGGTGGACCTCATACTGATGGATTGCCTGATGCCTGTGAAGGATGGCTTTGAAACAACTGAAGCAATTCGAAGGAAGGAGAGAGAAATGGGCCGAAGGAGAGTGCCCATCATTGCTCTCACAGCAAGTGCCACTCAAGAATGCAAGCAGAAATGCTTAAACTCAGGAATGGACTACTTCCTTACCAAGGTGAAGCTTACCCTTCTTCAATACGGAAAGCATTAAAGTCTTGATCCTTAAAAATAATTATTTAACATATTATTAACATGTTTTCTATAACAGCCTGTAAGCAGGGGAGTTTTGCTGACTGCTTTGGCCAAGTATATATTTCAAGATGGTCAGCACTGCACATAACACAGATCCTGTTGAGTCCAATCCATTGTTGACATCTGAATTTTTTAATTCATTATAAATATGCAATTTAGTTCAAAAAAAAATTTGATGACCTCAGCAGCTTGCTCTTTAAGGTGAGGGTTAAGGGAGAGGTCAAGAAATGAATAATCGAATTTACCTTCTGACGGTTGAATTGTACCTTAAGGTGAGGGTTAATGAGGGTTAAACAAGAAGTTACCAAAGTTTCTAACCCTAACCCTAACCCTAAACCCTAAAAGCTCAGGTTAATGGGATACATGCCCCTTTGAAGGATTGAACAGGAATCGGCAAAGTGCAGCGGGCTTGTGTCCCACAAAACAAAGCATCAGCGACACACATATTGTTTTAGGTGGCATCAAGATAAACGCCTTGTTGCAGCATGAACATGAGATATATTGGCGCAAGCGCACTTCTACTTGTTTCCGAACTTGTTGCAACTTCTGACAGAATTTCCAATGAATGTCGGCAATAAACACGTCATGCTGCGCACCTTTTCCTGTTTAGTCGATTCAATCTACAATAAAAAAACTCCGGTTACAGGGAATTTAAATTATTTGAGCTGATATAGGATCTCCCTGCCTACAGATGGCCAATTAGAATTGCAGGTTGAATGGCAACCAGATATGTCGTCACGACGGAGACGAAGTTGTGAGCTGAATAGAATAAAGTCTGTTACAGACAGGCGACCTCAAAAATAGAAACTAGAATTGGGCCAAAACCCCACAAAGGGAGGAATATCGAGCTCACACCCACAACCACACACACACACCAAGAACCAAAATTCTTTTTTTTTTGGTCCTTTTATGCTTGGGTCTGTTGATGGATGGCGCCATGGCTGAGAGGAAGAGGCAGTTCAATATAGGACCTTACAAGGTTGTTGATCTTATCTATGAGAGCAAAAAGACCAGGGTCTACCAAGCGATCTTGGATGGCAGAAACAACACAACTTGTTCTTCCCCCCTCTCCTCTTCTCAATCTTCTCTTGGCAAAGAGGAAAGCAAGGCCGAGCAACAGAGTTTCATTGTCAAGACTGTTAGGGTCGATGCGCCAACAATCGAAGAACTCGCCAGGCTGAGGCATGAATTCACCATCTTGAAGGACCTCCACATCGAAGGGGTGGTTGAAGCAGTGGGCCTAGAGAGCTTTGGCAATGGCCTTGCCCTAATTCTTCACGACTTTGAAGGCAAGATTCGTTCCCATATTCCCCCCCCCCAAGATAACACATTTTGGGACACGAAATGTTGTGCAGATTTTGGAACAAAGCAATCAGATTTGTGTGAGATATTAGCTCTCTCTCTCATCTTATTTCTGATTTAATATATTAGGGATCACGCTTCGATCTCTCTTAGCAGAACGGCAGATTGATCTGAAAGAATTCCTCCACATTGCTATTGATCTCGCCAAGGTGCTTGGACAGCTTCACAGCCATGGCATTATACACAAGGACATCAAGCCTGACAACATCAAATACAGCCAGAGGCTTGGCAAGGTGCAAATTTTTGACTTTGGGATCAGCTCCCGCCTCGCTTCAGAGAGCTGCAATAAGGTATCAGTTGGTGTGGACACAGCTGAAAAGGGGAAAAGAGGAAAAGGAATGGTACTTAAAGCGTTTGAAGGCACTCTGGCATACATATCACCTGAACAGACAGGAAGGATGAACAGAATTGTGGATTACAGAACTGATCTTTACTCCTTAGGTTTGTTTGTGTCTTTTATTAGCAATTCTTGTTTGTTGGTTTACTGTATTTGATTTTGATATACATTGCAGGTGTCACTCTGTTTGAACTGATCACCCGCCAGCTGCCTTTTCATGCACAGGAACCAATTGAATATGTCCACTTGCATATGGCAAGAGTGCCTCCAAGAGCAAACCAGATCAACTCAAACATACCAGAAGAGGTACACCTTCTTCTTTGTGGTGCAAACAACTCACTTTCCTTCTTTTCTTTATTTCTATTTATAACCGTTCTCGACCCTTGTCCTCACCAGGTTTGTGATATAATAGAAAAGCTACTGGCCAAGACAGCAGAGGAAAGGTACCAAAGCTCACGAGGCCTTGTTGCGGACTTGCAGCATTGTTTGGATCATCTGTGCGTGGAAGGTTATCAACAGATAATGCCAGAAGGTGGTAATTTGAGTGCCGCATCTTTAAGGGCATAGTACCGTAGTGTGAATGATTGCTGCTATTAAAATCCATTATTCTTGTGCAGAAGTCTAATAATTTGTTTGATTTTAATAAGGAATCTCGAGTAGATCAGAACGCAAGTATACCCTGGAGAATTTCAAAGTGGGACAGATGGACCTTTACAGCCGATTCTCCATACCTCAAAAGCTATATGGACGAGAAAAAGATGTAGCCTGCCTTATGCAACTTTTTGAAAGGTTATCAATTCCTTTTCTCCCTCGCAATTATAGTTTGCCATTTTCAACAAAGCTGTCCACTAGCTTGTTAATGTTTTGATGAAATTGCTCACTTATGACCATTACAGTGTTACACAAGGAAACACTGAATCTATTTTTGTACGTGGATATTCGGGAATAGGAAAGTCGTCTCTTGGTAATTACCACCAGGCACTTCTTTTTTTATTCTTTAACCTTTGTTTACTGATTGGTTGCATGATCTGTACAGTACACGAGGTGCAGAAGCCAATAGCACGGTCACGAGGCTACTTCATCAGCGGCAAATTTGATCAATACCGCCGCAACACGTCGTTCCTAGTGGCCGCCTTTAGAGACCTCATGCGCCATATTCTCTCTGAAGGTTTTCATTCTTCTCCTTGCCCTTTCTTTCAGCGCACTCATCATTCTCACATGCTGTCTTGCTTCCATGAAGGTTCTAGGCGTGTGGAAATGTGGCGATCCAAGATTTTAGACGCTGTAGGGTCAAACGGAAGGCTCATAATCGACCTTGTGCCTGAGCTTGAACGAGTGATAGGTCCTCAAGAGCCAGTTGTAGAGCTGGGTCCTACAGAAACTCAGAATCGGTTAGTTACGCCATAATACAGGCTTTGTTCTGATAACTAATGATCATTATAGGTTCAATCGCGTCTTCCAGCAATTCATACGCGTGCTTTGCACAAAAGAGAATCCTCTTGCACTGTTTCTGGATGATCTGCAGTGGGCAGACTCAACTTCACTCAAACTCATGTCTCTTATCTTAGCTGACCCAGATATTAGGTGAGACTCTGTTTACCGGCATTTTCTTCCCTTTGTTGGTTTCTTATCTTCTTGGGATAGATATCTTTTGTTGATAGGAGCATACAGAGACAATGAGGTTACCCTAGATCACCCTCTAAAGGGCATGATAAAGGATTTGGAAGATCATAGGGTCTCTATCACTGATTTGGAAGTTCAGCCACTAAATACAGACCACATCACCAATCTTCTCATTGACACATTGGGAGTGCCAGACAAAGTAGCACCTCTCGCAGAACTTCTTCACACAAAGACACTAGGAAACCCCTTCTTTGTTAACCAGCTGCTCAAATCTTTCTATCACAAGCAACGCATTACATTTAATTTTGAATCGATGCAATGGGAATGGGACTCGCAGAAGATTGTTGAGGACATATCGATTACAGACAACGTTGTTGATCTTATGATTCAACTCATCCAAAAATGTAGTTTGAAATCACAGAATATGTTGAAACTAGCTGCGGCCGTTGGCAACAAATTTACAGTAGACGTTCTGGCCACCATAGCAGGTAAGCTAATCCGTTCAAATCTCTACCATCAATTATCACTTTGTCTCTAACCTGTGGTGTTCCAACGCTATGAAACAGAAACAAGTTTGACAGAGGCTGCAGAGGCTCTGTGGGAGCCATTACAAGCAGGCCTTGTTGTGCCTATGAGTCAACTATATAATGTCTTCTTGGAAATTAATAGACCCCTCACCAAAGACGATCTTCCGTCAACTTCACCCTCTCTCTCTGCTCTCTACCGCTTCCTTCATGACAGGTAACAAATCTTTCAAATAGTACATGAATGGAAGAACCAGTCACTATTGCGTTCTGACCATATCTTCAAACCCAGAGTACAGCAAGCAGCATACACGCTTATACCCGAAGACTCAAGGGAAGCCACACATTTACGCATTGGACTGTTATTACTTGCCCACACTTCTCCAGATCTGTTGGAAGAAAATCTGCTCAACATTGTTAACCAGATAAATGTTGGAGTCAGACTCATTACAGACTCAAAGCAACAATACGAGGTATTACTATGTTATTCGATTCCAGCAGCAAGAAATATGCATATCTATTTCGAATATACCATTTTCCTCTCACACCTTTTCTTCTACTTACTCTTGCAGGTTGCTTTATTAAATTACAAAGCGGGAAAGAAGGTTAGGGCAGCAACTGCTTATGCTGCTGCTGTGAAGTATTTGGACACTTCCATTTCCCTCCTAAGCAGTATAATGAATGACAATGGAACATGCCGCTGTTGGGATGATGACAAGCGAGAGGAGACAATGGAAATCTATTTGGAAGCTACAATGGCACACTATCTCCACATAGACTTTGCTGGGGCAGAGCAATTGTGCAATGTATACAACATTTACCCTCTATCTCGTGAAGACGATTTCTAATTGTACACTTTTGTCCATTGCAGGTGATGCTCCAGCATGCCAAAACTCCCGTGGAGAAGGTTCGAGTATATGAAATACAAATGCAGTTCCGTATCCAATTTTCCACTATCTACTTCTGTTCTTTCTGTTCTCTGTTCTCTCTGGTCTCTACCTTAACTTTATTTAGATATTCAGCAGCATGAGATGCAGCCCGCCTTGGACATTGGATTGCAGGCTTTACAGGTTCCATTTATTATACTGGCATTGTCTCAGCAATATCAATTTTGATCATCTTAATTGGTTGTAGATGTTGGGCATAGAGCTAGTCCAGGATAAGCCTTCAATTATGAATATAACTGATGAACAGTTTTATGCGTTTCCTGAGATGAAAGATGAGGCATCTCTGGCTACTATGCGTATACTAATGAACCTGTGCGCTCCCACATATGTTCTCCGGCCAGAGCTCAATATGAGAGTACGTTTATGAATCATAACGGTAAAATTTTATGTAATCTCTTCTCTGATTCTTTGAGATTCCTTCAATTCATATCATTTAGGTAGCTTTTACAATGGTAGAGCTTTGTAATTCGCCTCAGGGTGGTACCTCTGCGCTGGCAGCTTTCGGTTATGGTCTTTATGCATTGGTTTGCTTTCTGTTTGACCTTAAGGAGAGCTACCGTGCAGGCATCCTCTCTATTCGTCTCATGGAGAAATATAATGCCACAACCCTCACCGCAAAACTTGTAATTATTCACTTCCCTTCTTCTTTTGCATCTGGGCACTAACATTGTTTTTATTGCAATTATGGTGTATATAGTATGGATTATTCTATGCCCACGTGGATCCTTGGCATAGCCATTTAAGAAGTACATTAGAGCCTTTGCAGCGAAGTATTCATGTGGGCCTTGAGGTGGGAGACTTGGAATGGGTTGGATACAACTCATTCTACTATTGCGACCACACCTTCATTTCAGGAGAGCCGCTTGAAACAGTAATGGTACATACACCAATTAAGTTAAGAAAAGTTATGAAGCAAACTTTTCTCAGTTGAGATATTGTGTAAATGTAAAGGTCATGCAAGAGCAATTTCTTTCAAGTCTCCTCTCGCGCCATCAGACGCTGCAAGCAACTTATCTCAATATATGGCGCAGAGTGGCTATCAAGCTTTCCAAGCCTCGAGTTTCTGAGTTCTATAAGTTTGGGGACATAATGACTTCAGATGAAGCAGTACTTAAGGAGCTTAGCAGCCTCAAAAACAAAATGTTCCTGTTTGCGTACTATCTAGCCAATGGTATTCTCATGTATTTCAAGCGTGAGTTTGCGCAGGCATGTTACTATCTGGATAACGCTGCCAAGAATGCTGCTGGGGTGGTTGGAATGGCAATTAACTCTCAACACAGTTTTTATTACTCATTAGCCCTACTAGGTACAATTGTTAGCATTTTCAGCACTATTTATAAATTTTCATGTGTTAACGTTTTGTGTAGCTCAAATGAGGCAGGTGGCCACTGATTCTCAGCAGAGAATGGAGGTACTAGATTTGATAGACAAGAATCAACGTGCACTTAAAAACTACTCAGATCATGCGCCTATGAATTATCTGCACAAGTACCACTTAGTGCAAGCTGAACTATTCCGACTTGAAGGGAATCATTTACAGTAAACCTCCCCTCCATCTTTTTCGTTTAATCATTTTCTGCATATATGTTCTTAGCAACTGATCTTGTATGCAGAGCGATGGAACTTTATGACCAAGCGATAGAGGAGGCCACCAGGCAGGGGTTTATCCACGAAGAGGCACTTTCGAAGGAGCTGGCATCTGAATTCTATTCCCAACGTGGAAGGCATAGATTGGCCACGGACTACCTTCGTGAAGGTCAGTGAGTGGATTACGGTGTTCCATTTTCACGCCTTGCTCACTTTTCACTTTTTTATTTGCTTCATTAGCATACTACACATATCTTCAATGGGGGTGTATTGTTAAGCTACAGCAGCTGGAGTTGAAGCTTCCCAAACCTCAGACATCAATGGGATCATCAAGTTCCTCTATTTCATCACAAACACCAAATTACACCTCTTATTCATCCTCTTCTTCTTCTACCTCTTCATCTTCTACCTCTGCCTCATGCTCTACAAATAGCACCCTTAGTACCACTTTCCTATCCACGTACAGTAGCCCTTTGGACTTTTTCGATCTCTCCACCGTGGTATGTGAAGCCGGCGAGACAAACCACTATTTTAGGATAATTATTCTAATTAAAAATCTGGCTTCTGCAGGTCAAGGCCTCACAGGCTCTGTTAGGAGAGATTGACTTGGAAAAGTTGATAGGTAAACTCATGACCAGTGTTATGGAAAATACTGGAGCAAGCAAGTGTGTACTCATTTTGCGGCGCGGTGGAAAGCTGATAATAGAGGCCTCTGCTATTATGGAAGAGCAAAGTATGTATGAATGGTCAATGCAGCGTGTTCTGCGATTCCTTCTATTTAACATACTTGTTATTTCTGGTCACCAGAGCCAGGCCCCATGTTAACCAGTCTTAAGCAGTCATTAGAAGCATCGCAAGATGTCCCTGTGAGCATCATCAACTATGTGTCCACAACTTTAGACACAATGGTTCTTGATGAATCGCCTACAAATGGAATCTTTGCGGATGATCCCTACATACTTAATGTTTCTCCCAAGTCGATAATATGTACACCCATATTGCACCTTTCAAAATTGCAAGGTGAGGCAAG
>CDFI01101047.1:0-12944 GCA_000826405.1 Acanthamoeba divionensis | reverse complement strand
TCTCCCTCCCACCTTGTCACCTATCAATAAAACACACATCATCTGAATCCCTGCAACGAGTTCTACACTGTTGCATCTCTCGTTCCTTGTTTCAGTTAGTTAGGTGGCCTATTTCATGTCCCCTTTCTCCTAGTTTCCTTAGTGTTTCCAGTCCCAGTCCCTCAAGGTAATCTCAGTACCTTGAGAAGGTAGGCCATCCCTATCATAGAGCTTAGTAAAAGAAGTGAGAGTAAAAGGTACTACTGAAGAGAGTACCTAGTAGAGAGAGTTAGAAGTAGTTACAAGTTAGTTTTATTTGTAGAAACATGCTACATTAAGATGAGTGTACAAGAGGAAAATAAAAATAACAACAGAAATATTTCTTTTTGACAAAAGTCATTTGACACTAGAGTTATCTAAGATAACTCTAATAAGTGAGCATCTATGAGTTTTTCTTGATCACTTTTCTCTCAGAGTGAAAGTTTAAGGCATTACATCATAATAGAAAGATTTGTAGTTGTCTTACAAGAGCTTGAGATAACTCTCATCTGCTTAAGAGAAGATAGTACTTTAAGAGTGCTTTGTGTATATAAAAAGACAAGGAAAAACAATAAAAATAAAAGGTTTAAATGTTATATACTATAACAGATACAATAATGTAGAACTTATTATAGGGATTCAGATGATGTATGTTTTATTAATAGATGATAAGGTGAAAGGAAAAACAAGACTTAACAAAAGAGAGAGTTTACTAAAAGTTTAAAGACTAGGAAAACTATAAGTGTCTTAGAGTAAACTAAGTGAGATGACTTGATCTTAGGCTTAGGCTTAAGCTTGATAATAGATAGAGAATCAGAGAGCAGGAGAAAGGTAGATAAAGAGATATAAAGTCTTTAAGAGAGCTAAGTTTAAATTAAAATGATAAGATAAAACTAAAAATGACTATTAAAAAGAAATTTCTAACATGTTGCTAGTGCTTATAATAGTAAGGTCTCTGATGAAAAACTAGTATATTACTATTACTATTAGGCTGATTACTTTATTAGAGATTGTATTATTAGAAAAGATAGTTTTACTTTTTCTATAATAATGTTTATAATAGTTTTAAGCTAGATGCTTATTGACTACTTTCTTTAAGAGACAGTTAAACTAGTTTACATTACTGATTTGATTTAGTCACCAGTGGTCACATCAACAGATAATGAACTTATCATTATAAACTATTATAATTAACAATATGTTGGACCCTTTATATTGCTTATGACACTTATATATGTTAGAACTTAACTCTTTTATGCTGTTGTAAATACTAGAGCTGCTGTCACCATCATTAATTAGGATGTTTTTTGTAGATTAAATGATA
Source organism: Acanthamoeba divionensis (assembly GCA_000826405.1). Lineage (NCBI taxonomy): Eukaryota > Discosea > Longamoebia > Acanthamoebidae > Acanthamoeba > Acanthamoeba divionensis. The sequence continues at coordinate 11,602 of CDFI01101047.1, read as the reverse complement.
TTGTAAAGCTCTTCATATCTTTCTTAGATACTTCTTTTTTAATTTATAGTGTTTTTAGTATTATAAAAACTAGTAAAGAAAGAGACAAAGTTAGAGATCAGTGTTTATGGCCATGTGTAGAAAGAGAGAGTGCTTATACTTAAAGGTGCTTATAAGAAGTTAATATTAAAGATCAACTGTTTGAAGGGTTTGAAAATTCACATTAATTTAAAAAATGATTTACTATATTAAACAATAAAACAGATATTAAAGTGTCAATTATCATAATGAAGAGTGACATAGTTAAAAAAGTTCAATTAAAAAATAATACAATATTGTTACTCACAAGTCAAAGAGTCATGCTAACACTTAGAGCATTTAAACAAAATAAATAGTCTTTGATAAGACATTGCTTATAGCAAGTGTTTCTTGAGAAAGTAAAAGTTATAAAAGTGCTTTTAACAAATTATTTAAATTAAAATGTCTAGTTATATAAAGGACAGTTAATTGCTATGGCCAAACTATTAAAGTCATCTTATATAGTGTTAACAGTAACTGAGACAAGTTAAGTAAATAAGAATAAAAAGATTAAGCAGCAAGTAAAATGGTTAAAATAAGAAAAACAAAGTGAAGTTTCTATATTAAATATTAAAGAGTCACTTAGTTACTATAACTTTATAAAACATACAAACTAAATGTAAGAGCTTAAAGAGTTAGTTTTTAAGTACTAGCATCTTTTTATTTACTAACTATATTATATAGTAAACAAGAATGTGCCTGAGGTACACATTGACACAGAGGACAGCTGACTGAGAAATAGACAGTGCAATGTGAATATTAAGAATTTCTTTCTAACAGTTTAATCTTATTACTTTAATTTAAGCTTAACATTTTTAAAAACATTATATTTCTTTATCTACTTCTCTTTTACTTTTTGATTCTTCATTTGTATTAAGCTCAAGACCAAGCTCAAGCTCATCTTAACTAGTTTACTTTAAAGTTAAAGAAAGTAAGAAACAATAAGAAAATATAAGTGCCTTTACTTTTATAAGTGAAACCTAGCTACTAGATGACTGTAGATAGTAAGTGCTTAAGTGTGAATGATATAAGAAGAAATATAAAAAAGAATAATGTAAAAAAGCAGAATGGTTTATAAAAAGATAGAGAACTTATAGACATTATCAAAAAAAGTGTCAGCTAACACTGATGTAAACATTAAAGAACCTTATAAAGATGACTTAAGTAGAGTCTGAGGAACTATTAGTTGATACAACTCTTATAAAACCTGATAAACTATAAATTAAAATATCTAATAGTGTCATCAATGTAATGTAATAGTCAAGTATAAGCAGTTTATTGTCAAACAATGAAAAGATGTAAAATGTTAGAAATTTCTTCTTAATAGCCATTTTTAGTTTTATCTTATCACTTTAATTTAAGCCTAGTTTTTTTAAAGATCTTATATCCTTTTATTTACCTCTTTCTTGCTCCTTGATTCTCCATCTGTTATTAAGCACTAAGCATCAAGATCAAGCTCTAGACCTAGCTTAAGCTTAAGTTATCTCAGTCAGTCTACTTTAAGACACTCTTTTCTAGTCTTTAAACTCTTAGTAAACTCTCTCCTTTGTTAAGTCTTGTTCTCCTTCTCACCTTGTCACTTATCAATAAAACACACATCATCTGAATCCTGTAACTTAACAAGTTCTATACTGTTGTATCTTTTATTTTTTATTTTAGTTAATTAAGTGGCCTATTTCATATCTCCTTTCTCCCAGTTTCCTTAGTATTTTTAGTTTAGTTCCTCAAGGTAATCTCAGTACCTTGAGAAGGTAAGCCAATCCTTATTACAAAATGTTATATTATAATGACCTTTTTGATGACTGAAGTGCTCTTTGAGGACCTAGCATAAGCTAGAGGGATAACTGCTATGGTCAAGCAGATATAGTTAAAGGAAAGATGTCTTTACAAGCTGTAAAAGCTAAAAAGAAGCACTAATAGAATATGTTAAAGTAGATTAAAACTATTAAGATTAAACAGAACACTCTTGTAGTTGATTTAAGTTATTAAATGATCATTGTATTATATAGGCATTAAAATTGTTAGACTCTTGCTTAAAACAGTGTAAGGTAATGTATATATCTTGATGATGATAGATTATTTTACTAATGGTCTAAGATAGTCTAAGATAAATAGCAACTAGCCATCACTTAAGCATTTTATATGACACTCTAAAAAAGCACAAGCAAGACTTTTTTTAACTTAATATATAGTAAAGACTTTATATTTTCCTTTTAAGTTAGACTCTTTCTTAGACAACATTAGTGAACACTTAAATACTTTAAGAACAAGCTTGAAGCTATAAAGAAGCTTATAGAAGACAACATCAAACAAACATAGTAAAGATAAAAAAAGTATACAAATAAAGAACTAATCTTAACATAGTTTCACTCAGGTGAGTTAGTTTATTTAAGAGTAAAAATTGTCAAGCAAGAGAAAAAAGTAACACTTGTACAGCATTGAAAAAGACTATATTATATTATTAAAGATTAAAGAAATAAAATGTAGTAACATTTAACTTAACTATAATCTTAGTAGCTAATATATTAAAGCTTAGTAACCAAGCAATGATGGCTGCTTTAAAGCACTTCAAGGTAAAAGGCAACAACAAAGCAACAGTGGTTGAGAAATGATAACACTTAACAAAGTACCTTAATAGTATTATAATATATCTCTTACATAGCCAGCCAAAGTTTTTTTTATTTCTAACTACCAGTAGGAAAATATCTATTTAATTTGTCATAATCTTAATTTTTATATCTTCACCTAGCACCTTAAACCTTGATCTTTTATAAATTTTGTTTAAATGACAGCATGTAAACAAACAAACAACCAATACTAAAAAGCAGCAAGTGTATAAATAGTAAATAAGTAGTAAATATTAATATAAATAATGAATGTTTAAGTGGCAACTTGTGCCTAAATAACTTTAACTGGATGACAGCAAGTACATAAATAGTAAATAAATAGTAAATATTAAATGACAACAAGTGCACAAACAACTAATATTAAAAAGCAACAAGTGTATAAATAGTAAATGTTGAATAACAGCATATGCTCAAACAACTAATGTATGTTAAAAAATAAATTAATTTACATATTGAGCCAAGGCAGGGCATCAGATGAAAGTATGTTAAAGAATATATTTAAACCAAACTCTCTTAATGTTAAAATAAAAGAGGGGCTGTGTTAGAGAAGGAGGGAAAACATTATCATATATTAATTAAAATAAATAAAGGACCATGTTAAAGGGTGTGTTTAAGAAGACATTAGTGGCACCACACCACATTGACCTAAAGAAAAGGACATGTTAACAAGAAATGTGACACAAAAGAAAGAAAAGATAAATCAACAAATGAAGCAATGCTGATACATTATAGAAGACAAAGTGATCTTCTTTATTAAAAGAGGAAGAAAATAACTACTAACCTTGGCACCAAGAGTTAGTGATGCTTTTAGACTTAAAAAAACTCCTTACTAGCTCAAATAAAAAGCTTAAAAATTAAATTAATATAATTTTAAGCTTGGCCATGTAAAAGATATAACATTTAAATAAAGTTATTCTCATGTAAAGCTATATCATATAAAAAGGTATAAAAGAAAAACTCTATAAAGGCAATAGCTTCTTTAAGCTCTAAGTTACTAAATGAAACCATTAAAAGTAAAGTAAGTCAGATTGAACCTTTAGAAGATTTATTAAGTAAAACTTTTAAAACACTTATAAAAAATTATATTAAGTTCTTAGTGATCTAGAAAAGAAAAAACAAGAAATATAAGTTTAAATCTGATTTAAAAATTAATTATATAACTGTTATAAAGCCTTTTTAGAAAGACATTATTGTAAAATATAATAAGTTTAAACTTACAGTTATAAAAATAAGCAAGATCATTAGGCTAATGTCATTAAAGCTAGTTTATATAAATGTTACATCATCAAGGTATGTTTTTCAACATATTAGAAGCTTATCTAAGGATCAGAACTCTAATGGCAGTTTGATAATATTTGTTGACATATTCTATATTAGCTAATTATATAAGAGATCATATTTATAATAAAAAAAAAGCAAAAACAACTTTTATATAACCTTTACTAGTTATGTTTCCTCCTTTTAGCCTTTTACAACAGCCTTTATAATGTATAGTGAGCCTGTTAGAAGTGTTTTTATAACCTATAACTAGTATTATACAAGGTGCTAACACTTTTTATTACTCTAAAAGAGTGTATAAAAACTATTACACCTTAGGCCTTTCACTAATGTTACACCTCATTAAAATCTTTCTTTAGCCTAGAGACTCATGTTAGAACACCTTGTATATAGGCATTAGCTTTATAACTATAATGTTAACAATTTAGACTTTTTATTGTCTTAGACTAAAGCATATATAAAACTAGTATATCAGCCTTAGACTTCAAGCAGTATAAAGGACTACTACATTAGTTGCTTAAGCAAGTAACATTAAAAAGTAACTATAGAGGACCTTTATTTATAAGCAAGTAAAAGTAGCCTTTATTTAATATCTTATTGTAGTTATACTTACTTATAGTTATAGCCTATTTAACATCTTAGTTTTTAAAGAAAACCTTAGGAAAAGTGTTAAAGCATAGATAGCTAAAGTAACAGCTATGACATGTGCTGGTCTCTAAAACCTTTATATGTTGACTATAAGCATTTATGTGAAATGAGATAGCCTTGCTTTAGCTTGTATTAAGACATTGTCATAGGAAGCTAAAGTAAAAGAGGTCATTTTTATGCTATGTTTCAAGTTTGACAGCTATAAGAAGCTAAAAGATAATGCTAGCCTAATATAACAATTTTTCTTAGTTTCAAGTGAGACTATAGTATAGTATCATAATAAGTATCATTATCTCACTATTAAATATATAAGTAGTCGAAATGTTAAAGCATAGTTAGATGTCTTTCTGTCTGGCCTTTTACTTAAATGTAAATATTATATACATTTAAAGTGCTCTAAAAATGTCAACAAAGCCTTTGATCTTGCTTTAAGGTGAAAACAAGCTGATAGATCTAATTATTATAATTATTTTATAAAAGATGTATTTAAAGCTTAGTTAGCAAAGCTCACACAGATAGATGACTATGATAATGTAAAGTTAAATGTTTAAGTTTTTACAATAAGTACAGCAGCCAACTTCAACAAACCCTTACTATAAAGATATATGTTCATTACATATGAGAGCCACTTAGTTAGCTAAGGTGAGATGACTAGCTAGTTTAACAAGATGTTAGATGATAAAAAAGTACAAAGAGCTTTCTTTAAAAGAGATCATCAAGCCAACAAGCCATCATCAAGTACATTATACAATAATAAAACTAATAATAGTTAGCCTATCTGTTACTGTTATAGAAAAGCTAGATACTTTACTAAGGATTGTAAAGTACCATTGTTATAACATAAAGATAATAATAGCATCATCAATAAGCTAAGCTATAAAAAGAAGCTAAATCTAGTAAAGCTTAAGTAAGTGAGAGTGCAGCCTTTAGATCTTTTCTTTTAGCTTATTAAAGTATTACTTTCTTAGTAATAAAGCTTTCTTTTTATATAATTTACACAATAGTACACCTTATCTTTAATACACTTGATTAGTTTTTTTTATATTATTTTAACATTATATAAAATTGAGTATCTTAACATCTGTTTATATATTAGATCTATTATTTATAATATAATACTCAATTACAGCTAATGTCTAAAGAGCTACAAGCAGACATTATAAAATAGTGTTATGATAATTCATTTTTAAAACACCTTAGCTGTGATGTAACTTACTAACATCTTAGAGATAAGTTTTAGTGGCTTACTTTTTATAAAGAATAAATGGTCACTTGTAACTCTTATTAAAGAAAAGTAAGCTTAGTAAAATTAAATAAAGTAAAACTTATTAAAAAGCTTGTCTGCCTTTAAAAATAAGATCAAAGTTTAAATTTTAAATGATTGGTTTAAAGCAAAGTTTAACTTTGACTTTTTATTGATATTAAAGTTTAAAGCAAAAGTTGACTTAAACTTTATGCTGACATTAAATAAAAGTCATTCATCTAACTTTTACTTGATCTTTAATTTAAGAGAATGTTTATGACCTTTCAACTTTAACTCTTAGCTGTAAATATACTTTAAGTGTGACACTCACCTCTTATGACAAAAACAACTGCATATTGATATTAGCCACTGAGGCTGGTTGGCTAATTATACTTTTAGTCCAATGACTAAATTCTAAGTAAGTGGCCTTAAAAGATCTTTTTTACTTTTTTCTTTCTTTTTTTATTTTTTCTTTCAACAGCAGCCACATCTAAGCTAGTATAAAAGTGACTTAGGCTTCTTTTACCTAAAGTCATCTTTTCCTCCTGCCTGTAAGAAGCTTTAAGAAAGTAAGTTACTTCTTTTTCTTCTTCTTTTATCTCTTTCTTCTTGTTATCTTTCTTTGGTGAGTTCACATTTTACTTTAATTTGATTTTAACTATATCTTTTTTCTTTTTCTTTATTACATTCTTTTTTCTCTCTTTTACTTTTATATTAATGCTCTCTTTTTTTTTCTTTCTTTTAACTTTTATATAATCATCTACTTCACCTTCTATATCTACCTTTACCTTTGTGACTACTTTTACCTTTATGTCTACTTTTACTTCTATATCTATTTCTGCCTCTGCCTTTACATTTTTATTTACTTTTTTACTTGTTTTTACTTTTACATTCTTGCTTGCCTCTGCTTCTGCCTTCTTGCTTACATCTACCTTTACTTTCTTGCTTACATCTGCTTTTTCACTTACATCTGCCTCTATCTTCTCATTTATTTTTTTTCTATACTTGATAACTAGCTTCAAATCTCCTATAGTATAACTTTTAATTAATTTTTCTTTTTTTTTCTCTCCATTATAGTTACTATCTTTTTCTTATTTTAAAGTGTACAAGTAATCTCTTTTTTTTTTTAATACAATTACCTTTTTTTTCCACATCTTATACTTATCTTTTCTCTTTTTAATGTCTCTTTGACAAACTTATATTTCTTCTTTCTTTTGATAATCTCAAACTTTCTTATTCATTTTTTATCTTATCTTTTTCTCTTTTACTACTTTTACTATGTTTTTCTTTACATTTTCTCTCATTTTTTCTATTATTGTATCATTTTCTTTAACTGTTACTAGCACTGATATGATTTTTCCAAAATGTATAAAGAACTTGTTTTATTATTGTTATAATAAATCTGATTTTAAGTGTAAAGAAAGGCATCTAAATGTTGTTATAATGTTTTAATATCTATTATTTTTTTTAAATTAATAAAATATAAAAGCCTTCTTTTGATGTCTACATTTGGTTGTTTCACTTATCTATTTATTTAGGAGGTTCTTAGGCATGAATGTTAGTCTAAATGTTAAAAAAAAAAATTAAAATTTAATCAATTAATAAATTATTACTTATAATCAATGTTTTTAGCTTTTAAAAATAGTATAACATCTCTAAGAAATTCACCTCCATTGTTAGCTTGCATGATTGAAGGCTGGCCTGTTGTATTAAAAATGTGCTTTAAAGTGGCTACTATTTCTTGACTCTCTTTGTTGGACAAAATCTTAGCTTAAGTAAATTTGAAAAATGAATCAATAGTAAGCAGCTTTAAGAGGCCAATAATCAACTGAATCATTTAAAAGAAATATTATAATTAAATGTGTTTTTATAAGATTTATTTGTAACAATGTATCTCTTAGTATATCTTTTTTTTATTTTTTTTTTTAGTTTATTTCTCACTTTTTTAAGTCTAAAACATCATTTTAGAATTTAAATCTAAGAAACTTTAAAATTGTTCTTGTTATAACTATTAAGATAAAATTTCTAACATTATCTCTTTCTTCTTCTTTAATGTTGTTGATGCTTTTGATGTAAGTTATTAAGGCTTAGTTTACTTAGATTCTTAATATAAAACTGAGTCACTAGGTCTAAGGCATGTTTAAGATTGTTCTTTAGTTTCTAAGTTTTATCTTCTAGTCTAAGACTTGCCTGACTTTTTACTTTGTACTTATCTGTAACACAATAAGAAGAAGTGGTGGGACCACTTTGTTAGAGATAAAAAAAGAGTGATAAGGTTCAAGAAGTGAAGGTACTGTTCTAATACTTTGTTTGACTCTTTTAGTCTGACCATTAGTTTGAGGGTGAAAAGCTAAAGAGAGCTAAGTCTTGGTGTTCATGAGAGAGAAAAGAGCTTTTTAAAACTTAGACTTAAACTGTGGTCCTTTGTCACTGATGATAGTGATAGGCAGGCCATGGAGAGAGTAGATGTGTTAAAGGTAGAGGTCAGCAGTCTTAGTAGTAGAAATTGTCTCAGTGCAAGGGATAAAGTGAGCTATCTTGGTGAGTCTGTCTACTATAACTAAGATGTTATTAAAACCTTTAGAAGAAGGCAACTTGACAATGAAGTTCAAGAAGACAGAGGTCCAAGGAGAGTCAAAGATGGGCAAGAGTTAAAGTAAACTAAATGACTTATAATAAATAGACTTGTTTCTTTAACAAGTATCACAAGTCTTGATGTAGTCCTTAATGTAGGCACAGATTCCTGGCCATTAGAAGTCTTTAGTAACAAGGTCATAAGTCTTAGCTTGTCCAAAGTGTCTAGCAACTAGAGAGTCATATCTTTGTTTGATAATTTCTAACTGTTTGACAGGGTCAGAAATCACTATCTAGTGAGGCAATAGTGGAGCTTTGGAGGAGGCAGTTGGTACAGGGAGAATCTTCTTAGGCTGTTGTACAGGTCTCAACTGAACTGGGCACAATTAGAACTTTTCTAAAAGCAGTAAAGTATTAGATAAGCAATCAGCTTTATCTTCTTTCTTAAAAGAGTAATCTGTTTTCCTACTCAGGGCATCAGCTACAGGGTTGAGCTGATCAGGAAGATAGACTATGATAAAGTCATAATCTGCTAACTGTAAAGCCTAGTGTGTATGGTGTGAAGTGAGAGTCTTCATGGTCTGAAAGTAAGTGAGATTTTTGTAGTTAGAGTAGACTTTGATTTGATAAGAAGCACTAGTAAGGTACTGTCTCCAATGAGTCAAGGCAGCTATGATGGCAAGAAGCTCCTTGTCATAGATGATGTAGTTCTGTTTAATAGAGATTAGCTTCTTAGAGTAAAAAGCTACAGGATGGTTGGAAGAGTGATCTTCAACAAAGATAAGTTAAGATAAGATAATTCTAATAATAAAATCAGAGGCATCAGTCTCTAAAATAAAAGACAAGGTTGGGTCAGCATGCCTGAAGATAGGTACAGATGAGATAATAGTCTTAAAGGCTTGAAAGGCTTGCTGGGTAGTCTGGGTCCAATGGAAAGAAGTGTCCTTGTAAGTTAGTTAAGTTAAAGGCAAAGTTATCTTCAAAAATTCTTAATAAATCTTCTGTAAAAATTGGCAAATCTAAGGAAACTCATCACAGCAGTTACAGTAGAAGGGATGGGCCATTGTAGAATGGAAACCACCTTGTCTAGGGCCATACTGATTCCTTGGACACTAATAATGAATCTAAGAAATTCAATGTTACTTTGATCAAAGAAACATTTTTCCAACTTGGCATATAACTGGTACTGAAGAAGCCTTTGAAGGACTGTGGCAACATGTTGGTTATGTTCCTCCTAGCTGATAGAGTAGATAAGAATGTCATCCAAGTAGATGATGATATAAATGTCAATGATGTCATAAAAAATTTCATTCATCATGCTTTAAAAAATAACTACAGCATTGGCAAGTCCAAAGGATATAACAAGGTATTCAAAGTGACCATATCTGGTCTTAAAAACAGTCTTTTATTCCTTTCCAGACTTGATTCTGACTAGGTTGTAGGCTCTTTTAAGGTTAATTTTGGTGAAGCACTTAGCTTAATAAAGTCTGTCCAAGAGCTTTGAGATCAGAGGCAAAGGATATTTGTTCTTTACAGTGAGGCTGTTGAGGTCTCTGTAGTCTACACAGGGCCTCAAGGTTCCATCCTTTTTCTTGACAAAAAAGATAACAGCACTAGCAGGGGATGTAAAGGGTCTGATGAAGCTCTTTTGTAAGTTTATATTAAGATACTCTTTAAGTATAGTGAGTTCAGTCTGAGAGAGGTTGTAGATGAGCTTAAATGATGAAGATATTAAAGAGTCCTTGAGGGGAATAGTGCAGTCAAAGGGGCATTCTTCAAGGAGAATGTCAGCTTTAGTTTGTGAGAAAACTTTAACAAATTATTAATACTAAAAAGAAATCTTAAAATGAAGCTCTAAAACAGTTGTCTCATAAGTGATAGAGCTAATGTTTATAGGTTGTCTATCTGTAAGAGTTAAAACTCTAGGTTAGGTCTTGAAGACCAGAGGAACATTGTACTATTTTGCCAGACTTGAGTCTATGAAACAACTAGAAGCACCTAAATCTAACAAAGCAAAGGTCTTAACCAAAGTGTTAGCAAAGGTTAATTTAATTAATACAAGAAGAAAGTCCTCATGATGAGGCTCAAACTTGGTAATAGCCTAGACTGAATAGTTCTAGCTATGTAAACTAAAAAGAAGGTTAAGTGATTGTTGCCTAAAGGCTTTAATGGATCTTAAACTCTGAGATCTCTTATTGGGGCAACTATGAGATTGATGATCAAGTTCTTTATAATATAAACATAGACCTTTTCAATATCTCCTATCTTTCTCTGCTTATAATAGAGGGCCTTGATGGGTGAAGTTGTCCACTATTATAAGTGATGTACTTGTAGAAGAAATTCTAGATCTAGAAAATAAAGTGGTACTTGAAAAAAGAGTTAGTTTTAAAGTAAAATTATAAGAGACAGGAGGCTTGGCTGGAAAATTGTAAAAAGCAGGCTTGTGTTATCTGAGGTTGGTCTGAAACATATTATAGATAAAGGAGTATAAGGTCTTTAAGAGGGCTAGGCTTAAATTAAAGTGATAAAATAAAATTAAAAATGGTTATTAGGATGAAATTTCTAACATCTAATAATATAACAGCTAAAAGTGTTGTATAGAAAAGATCAGCTAATAAATATTATTTTTTTTTTTAGCTTTTATTCTTATCATTCTTTCAAATTTTCTACAACTTTATTATTGCTGCAGCAAGCAATATGGAGTTCTACATTATTCTAGATAAATGAACTTTAAATAAAGTTCTAGAGCTACGTACAATTCTAAGTCTCTTCTAGACAATTCTGAATCATCTGGAACAGTGTCAAGACTAGATCATTGGTCCCTTTGCTATGGGCCCAATTAATCTAATCTAATAAACATTAGTGAGAGCCAATCCAGCCCCGCCTGATATTGCATTAAATTCAATTCTAGACTCAAGGTTAAGGGAACTATTGCTGTTCCCACCCGAAACTGAATGACTGGTTGTTTGTGTGTTAGCTTGGCTCAATTGTTGTGTTTTGGTTTTTGTGAAGGGCCAGTTCAGAACAAAGGGCCTTCCTTCAAGGCTTGTCTGTATTTTTGTATTTTTTAAACAAAACAAATGGTGAATGCTCATCAGAGGAGTTTGGGCTTTCCTCTTCTTGGCCCTCTTCGTCTTCTTTTCCTCCTCTTCGTTGCATCTTTGATTCCTTCAGG
>CDFI01101045.1:0-15431 GCA_000826405.1 Acanthamoeba divionensis | reverse complement strand
CCCCCCCCCATTCAGCTTTGAAGTGAGCATGCTTTATTTGATTTTATTTGTTAACAACCCTGTTTTGTTTTGTTTAGTACAAACACAGCCATGTGACAACTCCCTCCTCTTGTGTTTGAGAGCTCTTGCTCTCCTTTTTTCTTGCCAAATCAAAAAGCCCTCTATTTATCTTTTTTTTTTGTTGTGTTACATTTTCCAGTAATATTTAAAATAAAATGAACAAGGATTTTCTTTCAGTTTAAGGGTCTTTGTTTTTTCTTTCTTCTTCCTACAACTTTATCATCCTGGGAATTCATCATTGGTCAGGAATGCCACAACGGCAGCTAATTGCACATCACATGTTTCTTGGCTCTCGAACAACTGTGTTACCAAAGTACCATCACCTCTATAGTATCAACAACCAACAAGAAGAAGCTTCATACACATGTAGAGCTCAAGAAAGTCATTCTTTAATTCGTGGAGCTCTTTTTCATATCAGGCCTGTCAAGCCATGACACTGGTGCACCTTGTTAGATTGCTTGATTTCTTTGTAAATCACTCCACCTCTTTACATAGCCCACTGTTCCCAAACAATAGGAAAAGTCCACACTATCTGCACTGCAGTGGCCAGAGGGTTCCACTTTGAGGCTCAATGAAGAGGATGCCTATGGCTTTACAGAGACAAAGTAAGTGTTGACTGTATGCTGCCAGAGACTGCAAGACAGCAGGTATGGTGAAGACTCTGGGATGATCCAGTAAGTGAAGTCACTATAGTTTCTCGGATTACCCTCCCATGCGCGGTTTATCCCACCAGCTCCGGGACTGGAGTCACAGTAGACCATTCAGGTGGTATTGAATTTTGTTTAACCGTGGTTAAATTTATTTCTGATGAAGCACCAGATAATTTCTAGCTTCAGAACTACCTTCAGGTCAGGGGAATCAACACGTGGTGGTGCATTTTGAGTTTTTCTCTTTTTTTTTCTTTTGGTTTATAATGTACAGTCCGCTTCCCAACAACAACAGAGAGAGAGAGAGAGAGAGAGAAGCCAAACTCGAACACAGCCTCTGCCACAACACATCAATTGGCCTTGTGCGTGTGCGTGCGTGTGTGTCTCTCGAACACATAAACCAATAAATAAGGCGTTTCATCCGCGCAGAAGGAACACCACCATGGCTCCGTGTGCCACACGCTTACAGCGGCGTCCTCAAAAATATATTTTTTGGGATCACACACACTGCAAGCGCGTCACACACACACACCACCACTGCCAGGCCACACGTGTGTGTGCAAAAAAGAAAAATGGCTGGGCTAGCATGGGATCTCCTCTCTCTGTGTCGTTGCTTGATGGTGGGTCAGTTTGCTCCTTCTTCTCGTTTTCTCTTGGCCATGAGACTACCGGCGTGGTCCAAAGAAAATTGTGTTGTCGCTGTTGCCATTTGTACACCACCAGAAGAGACAGAGTGGCTTTCCATCGCATAAGAAGACGAGGAATGGTGTGACCTCGACGCCGTGTGATAGTGCCTTGGCGGCACCATTCTAGCGGCGGCGGTGGCGGCGGTGTTGTTGTTGTAAGAAGAAAGCTGAGCATCGAGCATTGCACTTCCACAGCTGCCAGTTCTGCTGCTGTAGTGCCCACTCACTGCATACGAAGGTTGGTGTTCTCGTCTGTCTTGCGAGCTGACGTGGGAGGTTGCTGTCGTTGTCGTTGAATAGGACATAGGCTTGCTGCTTCTGGGCATGTCGTAGCCGTTCGGAGGAACATGACCATGGCCATTGTGTGTAACATAAGAGTGCTGAGCGTGACTGCAGCTATTGTTACTGTTATGAGATATCGGACCCGCATGTCCCGATGATGAGGTACTGGGGTACTGTTGACTGTGGCCACTTTGCGCGTAGCCTTGAGGATGTGGCACGGCAGCGGACATGTGTCCAGTTGTGTGGTGGGTGCCAAGAGAACTTTGTGTTCCGTGCCTTGAGCTTGCAAGTTGATTGTGCTGACTGACTCCACATTTCAAGAGAGCCTCTGGCAAAGGATTTGTCCCATTCCTGTGAGTATACCGCTCTGGAAGAAGTGGTGGCTGTGTGTAGATGGCAGAGGCGTTATGCGTTCCGTTAGCCGCATGGTGCCGCAGAAAGTTATGGTGACCGTTTTGATGGGATTGTTGTTGTGGTTGCTGTTGAGCAGGCTGCTGCTGCATATAACTTATACGATCTCTGCTCTCGGTGTAGGCATGAGTTCTTGGTTGGGTATGCAGTGGTGGGTTGTGAGGAAGAGGATGCAGTGTGTGAGGGTAAGCGTGCGCTTGTAGCGGAGCGATTTGTGTGGAAGGACCGTAAGACGAAGTCCGTTGCCGTTTGGGTTGTCTCTGTTTTTGTCTTTCTCTTTTGGCCTCGAACTCGTGCATTGCAGGATACCTGGGCATTCTGAAGGAAAGAAGAGGAACAGTGTTAAACATTCATCGAAAAGTGTTTAGGTGGGTGTAGAAAATATGCAAACGAAAAAGGAAATGGTGCACACGTACTGTTCTGGCTTGCAGGGCATAGGATCACACCAAAAGTACTCATGGTCAAGAGCCTCTGAGGCAGTTGGCCGTTTGAGTGGGTCCAGTGAGAGTAGCTTCATGAGCAGATCCAATGCCCTCGGATCAAATTTGCCAGCAAAGAGCTCTGCTAATCTGTTCCTGTAGTTGAGAGACCTCACATACTTGTAGCCCTCCAATTTGGATACGCCAGGCCAGTTTTCCTCGGCAGGCGTGCCACAGATTTTGAGGATCAGCTCCAACTGATTCCTTTCGTCCTTGCCCGGAAAGGGAGACTGGCCAGTCAGGAGCTCAACAAAGATGCATCTGTATGGGGGAAAAAAACACGTTCGGATTAACATATGATCTCTAAAGATCAAGTGAGTGAGAGGAAACCTACCCTACGCTCCACATGTCCACTTTGGGCCCGTAATTGTTTGCGCCAAGCAAAAGCTCGGGAGCTCGGTACCATAGTGTGACAACATTAGTGGAAAAAACAGGACGCTTCAAGAAATTCGTTGCCAATCCAAAGTCGGCTAACTTCAATTCGCCCTTGTTCAGCAACAGATTTGCAGCTAAGAAATAGAATAACAATAACCATAGAGCCATGAGGAATTTGGTTCATGATGTGCTGCACACCCATCGCTTCGTACGAACTTGAACGTTAAATATATGATGGGTACCTTTGATATCTCTGTGCATAATGCCAACTTGATGACATTGGTGCAATCCTTCAAGAATCTGTTTGAATATGCACTTAATCTGCTCGGGCGCTAACTGGATGTGCTTTGTGGAGAGCAAACCAGCAAGGTCGTGCTCCATGTACTCAAAAGCAAGAACAAGCTCATTTTCTATAAAACGAGTACATATGTAGCATCAAGCTCATTAACCCAGCTTTTGAGAAAAAGCGGTTGAGTTGAACGGCATCTGCTTACCTTTCGTAAAAAAGGTGCCTTCAAGGCCAATGATGTTCTTACTCTTACTTAATGTTTGCAAATACTTAATTTCGCGTACAGCGGTGAAGGAGAGCTATGATAGTTTTTTAGAGCGGGTGAGTCATGACAAGATGATCCTGTCTGCTGTTAGTTTTTAGCTAACAGGTGTGCGTGTGTGAATGGAAAGAAAGAGATTATTTACCCCGTCTTCTTCTTCCATATTGAAGACGACCTTAAGGGCGGTTAGTTTCTTCGTATGCAAGTTACGAGCCTTGAAGACGCGCCTGTGAGAGATAAACAAAATACAATTGTAAATCGGGATTGGAAAAAACCTTTTTATTTCTCTTGCTCTTGTGAAGAAGAATAAAATACAACGAAAAAATGCCTAAAGCATTATCATCCTTTTCTGCGCTGGCACGAAATGAAATGAAAAGGGAAAAAAAACGAGCCTTGAAATTTGATAGAAGATACTTACCCATACGTTCCTTCGCCGACTTGTTCAATTATTTCAAAATCTTGGAAACTCAATCTTTTTGATGGTACCATTGTGGATGCGTCGGGTGTCACACCGAGGGAGGGTCTGTGTTGTTCGTGGCCATTATAGCTTATAGTCGTTTGGTTCATTAACGACTGACAAATTAAATGGGAATGTGTGTAAAGCTTTCTTAGTATGGTAAGTCCTAAGAAATCTTTGTGTGTGAGGAAGGATGCGAAGAGTAAGGAGCGACTCTGCAAGCGATGCAAAGAGGCTGTTTTTTTTGGGGTGGGGTGCTGTGACGTGGAACAGGAGAAAAGAAAGGGGTGTTTTTGGTGTGTGTCCCAACAGAAACGTGCTCTTGAAAGTCCGCCCAATCAGCAACAAGTCGCTTTCTTTCTTTGATTTTTCTTTCGGTGAAGGAGCGGCATAATTCACCCAATAACCACGGCGTGCCGGAGATACGATGAATGTAGACACATGACGCTAGGGAAGTAAATATATCGACAAGTATCTTTTTTGACTTGACGCCCTGCACGATACACTACACCCCCCCTACTTAAATCATTCTTGTGCACATCCCACAACAAGATTTTCCTTTCCAGCATGGTAGTACTTACCATTTACCTCGTGAAATCATTCGAATACCGCACCATGAAAACGATGGTGCTAAAAGATGTTGATTTGAACATGACAACTGTGGCCTTTAAGCAGCTAATTGATACGAGTAACTTGAAAAAACACGTTCTTTTAGTTTGAATCCCATCCTCTCTTCGCTATTGTTTCTTAATTTAGCGATTTTTAGCAATTCACAGCCAACCACAATACCTTCCTTATAGAAATACCAAACTGGGTATTCAACCCCCTGCATTTCTATCATTTTTGTTCATCAGTGAGAATCTTCTAACTTGAAATTCTCCAACCAAATAAAGACACTCTCAGAATAATGACTAAAGCGCAGGGTGCCAAGGTATATTTCCTTACCTGTTATCCTAACCTGAGCGGATTGATATGATCACTTACTTCATCTGCTGCACAGCCCAACAACATCTATTTCATCAATGAAGATTTACAGCCCTTGGAATGGGACACAACCCTTGCTGCTGAGGGAATAGGTACACTTACTTGGAGAGCTTTTTAAGCACGCTTCTTTTTTTTTTTGATCTGAATTCGCTAACAAGATCACATGGTCTCTCAGAGCACGAAACCGAGCTTTCCTACTACGTCGCTGCAGATTTTGAAACGTTCAGAGTCAATCCTCAGATGAAATGGTAGTTGGTTCAACCGTTAAGATTTTTCTCGTTCTTCAGAAATAATAATAATAATAAAAAAAAAAATTGGCCCAAAGGGCCATAATCAAGTATTAGGCCACTGCTGATCAAAAGAGAAAAGTGAAGTAGTAGGATGAGTTTTGAGAATGAATCAGCTAAGCAGACAGATTAATCTTGCTTAGGTTTCTCTCTTGCGTTCGTGCGCTTTTGACAAGCAGCAGTCGTGGTCTTTACCCGGACCAGCTTTTTCGATAACAATAAAAGAACCTGCACATCAAAGGCTTTTATAGGAGAGGGGAAGGGAAAGGGAAACGATGGGAGAGCAAGAAGGAGGGTCGGTGCAAGAGGAAAGAGGAAAAGGAGAAAATGAAGGGAAATTTGAGGGAAAACAAAGCGGCCATTGGTCCCACGAAAAAGTCGGATGTTTTTTCTTGCGCGAGATTGTGGCAATGCTGTTCTCATAACTGATCTTCATAAAAAAGGAACAAAGCAACGATACAGGTGTGGCCATCCACCACTTGCGGGGATGTGGCGTGGGTGAAATAGACAAAGAGGCCGGCTTGTTTAAAACAATGGTTCAAGAGTTTAAATACAACTTACTTTCCTTGTAAGTTTATTTTGCAGCTGCACCAACCACCTTTAGTGTACCTGGGTGGGTACTGGACTACAAATGAAGCAAGGGAATACAAAGGACAAGTCGAAAGCAATGAGTTGGAAGATGGCCTACCCAACTTTGGAGACTTCAGTTCGAAGTAGCAATGCTCCTCCTGTGCCGACGAGACCCAATTCAACCCATAGTGATAGCAATGAAACTCCCAAACAACAAATGAAATGGAGTGCCTCCAGAATGAAGACATCCAATGGAGACCACCATAAAACAGAAGAACAAAAGCTGAACCCACATGAATTGAATGAAAGAACTGAAGTTTTCTTGTACAGAGGGGGAATGCAAGTGGGAGTGGTGCACACTCGACCAAGGCGAGCATTGGCATTCCCACAGAGTGAAAATGCAGAAAAAGAGGCACAACAAACCACATCAAAATGGAAAGAAGGAATAGGTAGCACAGCAGGAGTGAAGAAGGATCTTCTGACAGATGAAAATTCCAATGGAGGAGAAGAGGAAGAAAGAAGAATGAGTGTGGAGAAAGTTGGAATTTCCAAGAGTGCTCTTGAGGGAAAAGAGGTTACAAAGGAAAGGGACAATCGGTTTGTATATAGATCACACACAAGCACGGGTCCAAAGCCACCCCATGAATCAAGCAAACAACTCTACAGTCTACACCGTTTTGCAGAGCCTTATTTGCTCACAGCAAGAAAGGTCTTTCTCCTTTCCACAGATGGAGCTAACATCATAGGTTTGTGTCTCTTCTTTCTTCAATACCACACATACCACTTCACACAAGAGTGCTTTTCACTCTTTCTGTCTGCTTTGCTTCTCTCACACAACAACCACGATCCACTCAGGAAGAAGCAACTCTGATATTCTGTTGAACTCGAGCAGCGTGTCCAGAAGGCATGCTGTAATCACATTCCCCATGGGCCAGGCGGTGCTGCAAGATCTGAA
Source organism: Acanthamoeba divionensis (assembly GCA_000826405.1). Classification (NCBI taxonomy): domain Eukaryota; phylum Discosea; order Longamoebia; family Acanthamoebidae; genus Acanthamoeba; species Acanthamoeba divionensis. Next base: position 8,687 of record CDFI01101045.1, on the reverse strand, counting down.
CTCTAATCATGGCACCTATGTCAATGGCACACTGATTTCAGGAGAAACCATCCTCTGTCCAGGTACTCTGATTGAGTTGTACATACGTTTGTTTAAATGGTATCACTTACATTGAGATGATGATTTTAAGGAGATACGATTAAAATGGCCAGTGTGATCATGAGCTACAATGTGAGATTGCCCATAAGAGAAGGCATATTGCTCAAGAGAAGCTCTGTCACAGCAAACAAGTGGCACCGTCTGCAATCCGTACTGAGGGAACGAAATCAAACCATTAAGCTCTACTTCTATGCTTGCTCCAAGGTATGTACAAGACTCTCCAAATTACTACCATGATATACCAAGCCGTGTTAAACACAACATAGAGAGATGGGCACGGCAATGATGGTCGGCGTGCAAGTGGAGAACTGCAGTTGGAATCAAAGGGTGCATTGAACTTGGGAGAGGTACTGTCTATAGGACCCAGCTCGCAGAGGAGGAGTGGGTTCATACTGCGTACTGCAGACCTTGCCTTTGAGCTTGAGGCCGCCAACGAAGAGGACAAGCGCCTGTGGGTCGAGGCGCTCACCAAGGCAATGAAAAAGGCCTCACGAATAAGAGAGCTTGTTTCGCCCAACTGAGTGTGGTGTGTGTGTGTGTGTGTGTGTGTGTGGTGTGTTCATTGAGCAATATGCCATGAGAGATAAATTGTATCAATTTTACTCCTGAACTCTCCACATCTGTTGAATGGCATTTGCTGTTATTCTTCATTCACTCCTATTTACATAAATACAGCAATATTTCAAATAAACCCTTCTGGGTCAAGCACCTGGTCTTCTCTTATGGGATAGGGCAGCTTGCCCTCTTGCTTTAGTTTGAGCAGAGCTTCAAGGCGTCTTCTGTTTATGTCAGACCTGTACTTGGTCTCCCACACACTCTCTTCATCAACAAAGTAGTTGTCGTAGGGCTTTTGATGAGGCCAATCGCCCTTCCTCACAGTACCATCAGGTTCATACATCACGGCGTACGCAGCCAGCCTCCTGTCATCCTTCCACAAGCCGACGAACTTAGAACCATCAGACCACCTCATGGTACCTTGGAGAAACAAGCATAGGACAAGAAATTCCTTTTGAGTTCAATAATCAAGTAGAAGATATGGTCGAATGGAATTTGAAGTGAGGCCAAGAAAAGGAAATACCTTGGCCACTGCGGTGGCCATCGGTCCAATTCCCATTATATAGACACTTATCTGACTCGAAATAGTAGACACCATGGCCATGCTTCTTGCTTTTTTCCCACGAGCCTTCATATCTGCGCCCATCTGCAATGTACATAATAGTGAGCCCCATATTGCTATATAGACTGGAAAACAAAAATACTATGTCTGGAAGGTAACATACCAAGCCACGTATATGTACCAAAGCCATGATGGAAGCCATTTGTCCATTGGCCCACATACTTGCTCCCTAACGTTAAACATTTAGTGCAACATGAAAGGAGAAAATTACTAGTAATCATTACCGTTTGGCCAGTAGTAGCTGCCCATTCCAGTTCGCCTACCAGCTAACCAGTGTCCTTCATAGACATCTCCATCCGGCCAAGTTCTCACTCCATAGCCATCTCTTTGACCTAGGAAAATAGTAAATCATCAGTACATAACACAGTTCTGAGCAACACAGAAGAAAAAGCCTTCAGAGGATGGACTAAGCTAGGCGAAAGAAAGGGAATAGAGAAGATGGGCAATACCCTTTTTCCATTGGCCTTCATACTTATTGCCATCAGCCCTATTAGTGATTTGTTCAGCGTTATACTTACATGGAACCAAACTTCTCTTACACAGGTGGTGACACTTGGCATTTGTATACCATATGTAAATGCCAATTCCATGATGGAAGCTGTCCTCCCAATAGCCACTGTAAGAGGATCCATCTGGCCATCGATAGCAACCTTGCCCGTTCATGCGTCCATTCTTCCACTCGCCCAAGTAAATCTCTTTTGAGGAGGAAGAAGTGTCTTTCAACATTAGTTCAACAGAGAGAGAGAGAGAGAGAGAGAGAGAGAGAGAAGGGGATATGTCAATCTTTCAAGGATGACTACCATGTTCGCCCCAGTATTTAATGCCTTTGCCATCAGGTTGACCGTCCTTCCATTCGCCTTCATAGTATGCGTCCTCCCACGAACAGCAGCCCACTCCATTTACCTTGCTAATGTGGGGCTGCTGCAATACCGTCTGCACACAACAACATATGGAGTCCTCATGAGAACCATGAAAATCAATCATATGAAGCAAGGGAGACTCTTACAGTTTTGCATCTGTATAACCATTTCCAATCTCTGTCTTCTGGTTTTGGAATGAGGGTTTTGGCTTGCTTAGTATCTTTATCTAAGTTTGGTTTTGCCTCCTCAGTAACTATGTTCTTTGCGCATTCATCTGTTGCAAGGACACCTCCTTCTTTCTCAGGACACGGTCCCTCTCCAATTCCAGTTAATTGATGCCCCACCCTCTGATTCTCTGTCTTTTGTAGTTTTTCTGTCTGCTCGCTTTTTGTGTATCTCTTAACGACAAGGTACCACAAGTAATCATCTTGGGCGATGGTCGCAAACTTCTTGCAAACGAGGGCTGTCGTGCCACATATTTGTCGTCCATCCAAAAATGAAAATACACCTGTGTTATCACATTAGGTACAGAAAGAGGAGAAGAGAAGAGAAATAAGGGAGGAGAAAGGTCTTTCAGGTTGTCTGGAGGTTATGCACAGCAGCAAAGATGGGGGGGGACATTTACGGATTAACATCTCATCTGGCAAACCCAACACAATCGAAAAATCACCCCCATCCTCCTCTTCAAAGCACTTCAGCTCCCCTCTTGTCCTTGGGTTAATTTCCTCCCACTCTGGTATTTGGCTCAGTTTGATTTGTTGTGGGCGCATGAGGAATTCTTCTTCCTTCTCAACTCCTTCTACAAACAACAAAGAGAGAGAGCTTGGAGTTGGAGTTCGTTGCAAGGGTCTATATTTGGGACAACAACCAACAAAGTTAAAAGTGATCTCTCGCCAATCACAATCAATTAGAACCAACCAAAGTAATAATGTTATCAAAACAAAAGCTTAGTAACATTGTCTAATGATGACATTAATTATTTATAAAAGACACGACGTATTAGTACACACACAAAGAATTAGAACCAAACAACCACTTCTCTTCTTTTTAGAAGTTTTTGCCTTTGTGGGGTAAGAGTGATTCTCTGAACAAAAAGAAAAGACAACACGTTTTGTTTTTCTTCCTTTCTTGTGTTATTTTAGACTTCCTCATGACATACCAGTCTACCACCACTACATGCAAGTATCCTTGCTGCTGGAATTGAGACATTGCAGAGTAGTTAACAACCTTAACTCCACATTCACTGGGCAATGTCCAAGATTGTGTCTGTGTATGAAATCAGTGAACCTAAAGATGATGGAAGCTTTTTATTACCATTATAATGACAAAGTCCTTTGAAATAATAACAATACAAGAATGTGAGGGTCAATAACAAACATTTTTTCAAGCTGAACAAATAAATAATAACACACACACACACACACAGAGAGAGAGAGAGAGAGAGAGAGAGAGAGAGAGTTAGCAAGAGCATCTGGATTCACGAAACTCGTCCTCTGCCACAACGACTGGTTTGCGTGGGGTGTCCTTTTGCATAAGTGGCTCAAGCCCCATTTTGGCAAGTTCGACGAAACAGTCCTCTGTGCCTGACCCGTCCTTTGCGCTAGTGAGGCAATGTGTATACTGCCATTTGCAACATGTGTGCAGTGATGTGTGTGTGTGTGTGTGTGTGTATGTGTGAAACTGAGTGTTACTGGAACGAATTCTCTTTGCTCTCTCCGCTCTCTCTGCTCATACACACAACACGGAGAGTGAAGTGTGGATTTTACAACATCTCTGCTCTCTCTGCTCTCTCTGCTCTCTCCTTCCTCTGTTTACAACCCAGCAAGTGCGCCAATCCTCCTCTTCTCCTCTTTTATGGGATTGTATGCACACTCACCTTATTCTGCTCACACCACCGCACAGCTTCATCAAGTGACACCTGTTTCTTTTCCATTGGCAGATCGTTCTTGTTTCCTATCACAATGATGGGGCACTCTGGCCTTGTGCCAGCGGACATGAGCTCTTCCTTCCATTTCTCCAACGCCTGAAATGAAGACTTCTTGCTGCAATCATAAACCATCATGACTCCGTTTGCACCTCTGTAATAGCTTCGCGTTATGGTCCTGGACAGCAGCACGGAGAGGGGAAGGGGGGGAGGGGGCGGAGACAGAAGCATGAAATGAGCAAAACAAAGCTGAGAAATGAAGGAGGAGGAAAACTATATATTGTTTTTTTTGAAATACCTGAACCGTTCTTGGCCAGCAGTGTCCCATATCTGCATCTTGATGACCCGTTCAGCAAACTCCAGCGTTTTAATCTTGAAGTCTACTCCAATTGTGCTCAAGAAGTCCTCATTAAACGTACCATCTACAAAACGGGTCAGAAGAGAAGATTTGCCCACCCCACTCTCTCCAATCAATATGAACTTTATTAAAAAGTCGTAGTGAGCGCTGGAATTGGCCAATTCCATGGAAGATGATGCGGTTCAGAAATGAATAGATGATTACAGACAAATTGATGGTCCCAAGACACTATATATATATAGATATGAAGCCGTGCAAAGGGGAGAGTGATACACAGAGGTGTCACTGTGTGATCAAGGTAGGTAATTAATCAAATTCCAGGAGGCCAAGACACAGCCTCATGTGCATTGGGGTGAGGCAGGGATGACACTGGGGCAACAAGGAAAGAGAAGAAATTACTTAACCTTACATCAAATCACCAATTAACTATCAAACATCTTCAGGAGTGAAAAAAAGTATCATTCCTTGAAAAAAAAAACGAACGAAATGAACAGAATATTCTTGTTTTTTTGGGGCATTTAAAATTCGAGTCACACAAAATCAAATATCTTATTAAAAAAAAATTTTGTTATACATTTATTGAGACTATAATTTTAAGAAAGGTAATCCCATAACTTTTGGTTAAAGGGAACGAGGCACCACAGATATGAACAAAGCACCTTGGCTTAGTAAGAATTTTTGGAGACCAAATCTCTCCTCTGTCATGCATATTGCCAGCACTGCCAATTCCCCGCTTGTGCATTGAAACACTACAAAAATGAAAATCCAAAACACCTCGCACAACATTGACACCCACGCCACAACACCTGCATTCCACTGGGCTGCGACAATGAAGTAAATGACGGACAGAGCAAAGCCAACGCCGACCGTGATCTTCTTCAGATCTTGCTTGTTAAATTGGGAAGAGTTGTGGCACAGGACTGGAAGTCGAACTTGCAGGAAAACTATGAGGGTCAGCACCAGTAGTACACGAAGGCTCAGTTCTCCCTCCCACAGCAGACGTGGAAATGCCCAGAATAGCTGGACCACTTCCCTGACTGAACCTCCACAATACCACCAAAGCACTGACAACATTAATCCGACACGTCCAAATATCCGTTCGGAGCAACTTTTGTAGCCCTCTAAAAGTTCCAGGCCAACAAAGTGGCCTACAGTCAGAAGGAGGGAGGAGTACTGAAGCGCGGTGACAATATGCTGGAGGCCTATCATGGTGTGAGGCAATATAGAAGGCGTGTTTTATGGATTCAGGGTGGAGCACTCTCTTCGATTTATTCTTGCGTGTGAAAAAAAAGTTCGCGAAACGAAGGCAGCACTGCATGTTGCCCTGAAAAAAGGGCCCCCAGCCTAATTGTTAGAGTTCTGGATATTTCCCGAAAAATCTAGAAAATCACTCAAACATCAGTAAATTTCTGCAGTTCTTCAGAGAAGGGGTAAACCGGGATATTTCCGCGTTCCTGATTCTGAAAAATTTAACCAATCACGGGGGGGATTGAAGGCAGCCTTAACAATTTTTAATTTGAGGATATCCGGATAAAAACCGACAAGATTCCCTAAAAAATGAGGACACCGTCCACCGAACGAGTGGCCGACGGGTCGAGTAATTTTCACAAGCATTTAATAAGCATAATGAGCAATCAATCAATCAATCACAAACAATAGGTATCCCTTGTCTTTCTGTTCAATTCCTGGAGAGGAATCCAGCTTGTTGTCTTTGGCTCTTGAAGACGCAAGAGCCCTTGGGACAGACAGAGGCCAGGCAAGACTCCAAAGAAGTTTGTTGTTTGATGTTGCCACTCTTTTTTTTTGTGGGAGTAATGACACTTAATCTCTCCACTTCTCTTCTGTTGGCCCCCCACCAGATCCCTCCAAACCGTCGTGGGCCCAATCAAAAAGGCTACGTCCCCTCCCTCCACTGACAATTTAGTGGAAGATGAGTGGCTATGAGACAATACGTGCAGAAGCTTCACCTTCACAACTGATAAGAAGAGGCAGAGCGGTAAGCAAACACCAAAAACTCTCTCTGCTCTCGCCAGTGTGATTTAAGTTGGAAGTGCACACTTCCGTCTTGTATCCTTACTCATGTGTTGTTGGTGATATGTGAGTACAGAGGAGTGGATTTGAGATTCATGCAAATGGGGACTTAACAGCACATGACGTTGCATATGGTGCTGGAAGAGAAAAGAGCATTCCTTTCATACCGAAGCCCCCTGACATTAGAGTGGACCAAGAGATGAGTCCCATCATATTGGAAGAAGGCGTGTTCTCGGTATCCCCCCAAACAACATCCCGAGAGAGAGAGAGAGAGATGGTTAGCCATAAGCCTTGGCATTGTGACCGTGGGCTCTGGGCCCTTCCGCGCTCGAAGTGCCTCCTGTAGCTCATTAGCCAACTCAGCCAGAGAGCAGAGAGAGGAGGAGCTCATTTTTGATTACTAATATAATGGCTTATCAATTGACTGGTGCATGACAGGTTAGTGTGATAGATTACAGCAAAGACAGAGTGCAAATATACGAAGACGTACAGCTCAATGATGAAAAAGGGAAAGAGCTAATCAGTCCTGTTCTGCCTGAATGGGCGACAGTCCGTTGGATAAATGTTGAAGGTATGTTTTTGTTTGATCTTCACATCACTTTGTCCTCACTACAATATAATGGAATTTGAAGGTATTGGAGACCAGGAAGTAAATGAAATAGCCAGAAGGTTTGAGATTCATCCTCTATGTGTTGAAGACGTGTTCTTAGTTCCCCAGAGGCCAAGGATCGACAAATTCAAGTACGAGCACAATTCAACCATGACCTGGTATATCTTCAAATAACACAACTTCAACTTCTTCGTCATCTTCTTTGCTCTTCAGAAATTATATTTTCCTGATTGGAAGCATGGTAACAAAGGACACAGCAACCAACAAACCGCTGTCATCAGAGCAAGTGAGCTTTTTTCTTTTTGACAATGTGGTGCTCACCATTCAAGAAGGCGTGCCTGGCGATGTGTGGGACCCCATACGTACTGAAATTAAAAGAAGAGTCTCTAAGATCCGCAAGAGAGATGACGGTATCTCTCTCTGTTCTCTCACATCATTGAACAATCACAAAGTTAATCCATTTTTTTGATCTCTCTCTATCTACCTCTACAGCAAGTTTTCTGCTCTACTGTCTGTTGGATGTCCTTATAGACAGCTGTTTCCCCATAGTGAGATATATTGGCAACAGGTTAGAACAAATAGAGTTCAAAATGCTTGAAAAGCCCAACAGCCAGCTCAACAAATATCTATACTCAATCAATCGAGAGTTGCTGATATTGCAGCACCATGTGGCTCCAATGAAAGATGTTATCGAGAACCTGATGAGCGTGGCAGACATCAAGACACCCTTGATAAGGTGGATGGAACCAGAAAAGGGCGAAGACGAGGGAGAAACCACTACAGAGGCCGAAGACGAAGCGCTATTTGAGAAGATAGACACAAAGAAGGAGATGAAGAGAAAGTCCAGACGCTCCAAAAAGCCCTTAGTTTCCAACATTACAAAGAGATACTTGGACGATGTGGGAAAGAACATTGTGCAGCTCTATCACATGATTGATACATATTCGACCATGTGCGCCAACGTACGAAGTCTCTATACAGACCACCAGTCCCAGAAGATGAACCGCATCATGTTCATACTCACAGTGGTCTCCACAATCTTCATCCCAATCACATTCGTAGCTGGTGTGGTAAGTGTCACACACATTCCTAACCACATCATTTGTCTCTTTCTTTCTTTCTTTCTTTGCTAGCTTACATGTTTGTTTTGTTGTTGACAATGCTTAGTACGGGATGAACTTTGAACACATGCCTGAGCTGGCTTGGGAATGGGGCTACGCTGTGGTATGGACCATTATTGGCGTCATTGTGCTCTTAGAAATCCTGCTCATGTGGAAAGCAGGCATGATAAAGCAAGTGATGTCAGACTAACAACAATCAATGCCACTGATCAGGCCTCCTTACATATTATATCAACATTGCTTTTTTTATGCTCTGTTGTTTAGTTGCCTTGTGAAAAAGCCATGTAATGTGTTGCATGTGCAACAACATATATTTCAACCTCACACGTGTGAGCATGGTGGGACCAAAGCAACAACTTAAATCCTGCACTCGCGTGAGTCTGACCTTGGGGGGGCTGCTGAAAATTAACAAAGTCTTCCTTTCTCAACTGATCACTCTGACCGTTGTGGATTCTAAATGGTGTGGCTTTAAAACAGCCCCCTCTTGTTGTGTACATAAACCCCTGC